>PVHX01005257.1:0-114533 GCA_004024805.1 Geosciurus inauris | reverse complement strand
AAAAAAAAAAAAAAAAAAAAAAAAAAAAAAAAAAAAAAAAAAAAAAAAAAAAAAAAAAAAAAAAAAAAAAAAAAAAAAAAAAAAAAAAAAAAAAAAAAAAAAAAAAAAAAAAAAAAAAAAAAAAAAAAAAAAAAAAAAAAAAAAAAAAAAAAAAAAAAAAAAAAAAAAAAAAAAAAAAGACCCAACAATATGCTGTCTTCAAGAGAATCATCTTACAGGAAAAGACATTCACAAACTGAAAGTGAAAGGGTGGGAAAAAACATATCACTCACATGGATCCTGCAAACAAGCAGGAGTTTCCATCCTCATATCAAATAAAGTGGACTTCAAACCAAAGATGGTGAAAAGAGATAAAGAAGGTCATTTCATACTTCTTAAGGGAATCATACATCAACAAGACATAACAATCATAAATATCTATGCTCCAAATAATGGGGCTTCTACGTGTGTCAAACAAATCCTTCTCAAATACAAGAATCAAATAGACCACAACACAATAATACTTGGAGACTTTAACATAGCTCTCTCACCATTGGATAGATCTTCCAAACAAAAACTTAACAAAGAAACCATGGACCTCAATGAAACTATCAATAATTTAGACTTAACAGACATATATAGAGTGTTCCATCCATCAACAAGCAAATACACTTTTTTCTCAGCTGCACACAGATCCTTTTCCAAAATAGATCATATATTATGTCACAAAGCCAGTCTTAGCAAATACAAAAAAAATAGAGATTCTACCCTGCATCCTATCCAACCACAATGGAATAAAATTACAAATCAATGACAGATTAAAAAACAGAAACTACTCCATCAGCTGGAAACTAAATAATATGCTATTGAATGATGCATGGATAACAGAAGACATCAAGGAAGAGATAAAAAAATTCTTAGAGGCAAATGAAAACTCTGATACAACATATCAAAATCTCTGGGATGCCATGAAGGCAGGGCTAAGAGGAAAGTTCATAGAACTAAACTCATTCATTAGAAGAAGTAAAAGTCAACAAATAAATGAATTGACTCTTCATCTCAAAGCCTTAGAAAAGGTAGAACAAATCAACACCCAAAGAAGTAGAAGACAGGAAATAATCAAAATTAGGGCTGAAATCAATGAAATTGAAACAAAAGAAACAATTCAAAAAATTGACAAAACAAAAATCTGGTTCTTTGAAAAAACAAAATTGACAAACCCTTAGCCACCCTAACAAAAAGGAGGAGGGAGAAAACCCAAATTACTAAATTCCGTGATGAAAAAGGAAATATCACGATAGACACTACTGAAATACAGAGGATAATTAGAAACTATTATGAAAATTTATACTCCAGTAAAATAGAAAACCCCGAAGACACCGACGACTATCTAGAGGCATATGACCTACCCAAATTGAACCAAGAGGACATACACAACTTAAACAGATCAATTTCAAGCAAGGAAATAGAAGATGCCATCAAGAGCATTCCAACCAAGAAAAGCCCAGGTCCAGATGGATTCTCAGCTGAGTTCTACAAGACCTTCAAAGAAAAACTAATACCAATTCTCCTCAAACTATTTCATGAAATAGAAAATGAGGAAACCCTTCCAAACTCATTCTATGAGGCAAGTATCACCCTGATTCCAAAACCAGACACAGACACATCAAAGAAAGAAAACTTCATAAGCCAATCCCAAAAAACCAAATGCCGAATGGTCTCTCTGATTAGTGGATGCTGATGAATAAGGGAGGTGGGAATGGGAAACATAAGAGAAATAGAGAAACACTGGATGCGACATGGGGGAGGCGGGGGGCAGGAAAGGGGAATGGGTAAAGATGGTTGATAAAAAATATATATATATAAATATATATATATATATACACACTGTTCATTAAAAGTGCATATAAAGGTGTTTAATATGAAGAATGTAATCTGCTTATAATTTTGTGCAAAGTTAGAAAAATTATGATTGTAACAATTTTTTTTCTAGTTGCCTCAACAAATGTTTTCAGTGAACAGTGTGTACAGCTTCTGAAAATTTGTTTTTTTCTGTTATGTTTGATAACATGTATTAAAATGCAACTTTTGAGAAAAATTTTTAAAAAAAGGAAAAAAAACCAAAAAACCTATGATACTTAAAAAAAATTAAAAAATAAATCAAAGAAAAAAAAAAAGAAAACTTCAGACCAATATCCCTGATAAACACAGATGCAAAAATTCTCAATAAAATTCTGGCAAATCGCATACAAAAACATATCAAAAAAATAGTGCACCATGATCAAATGGGGTTCATCGCATGGATGCAAGGTTGGTTCAACATACAGAAATCAATTAATGTAATACATCACATCAATAGACAAAGATAAGAATCATATGATGTTGTCAATCAATGCAGAGAAGGCATTTGACAAAATAAAACACCCTTTTATGCTCAAAACACTAGAAAAACTTGGGATAGTAGGAACATTCCTCAACTTTGTAAAAGCTATCTATGTTAAACCCAAGGTCAACATCATCCTAAATGGAGAAAAATTGGAATCATTCCCTCTGAAAACGGGAACTAGACAGGGATGCCCTCTCTCACCACTGCTATTCAACATAGTCCTTGAAACACTAGCCAAAGCAATTAGATGAAAGAAATTAAAGGGATACGAATCGGAAAAGAAGAACTCAAACTATCATTATTTGCAGATGACATGAATTCTATACTTAGAGGATCCAAAAAATTCTACCAGAAAACTTTTAGAATTAATAAATGATTTCAGCCAAGGTGCAGGATATAAAATCAACACCCACAAATCAATTGCATTTCTATACATCAGTGATAAATCCTCTGAAAGAGAAATTAGGAAAACTATCCCATTCAAAATAGCCTAAAAAAAAAAAAACCTGGGAATCCATTTAACAAAAGAGGTGAAAGACCTCTACAATGAAAACTATAAGACACTGAAGAAATAAATTGAAGACGACTTTAGAAGATGGAATAATCTCCCATGCTCCTGGATAGGCAGAATCAATATTGTCAAAATGGCCATACTTCCCAAAGCACTATATAGATTCAATGCAATCCCAATTAAAATCCCAATGTCATTCCTTATATAAATAGAAAAGGCAATCATGAAATTCATTTGGAAGAATAAGAGACCCAGAATAGCCAAAGCAATCCTTAGCAAGAAGAGTGAAGCAGGAGGCATCACAATACCAGACCTCAGATTATACTACAAAGCTATAGTAACAAAAACAGCATGGTACTGGCACCAAAATAGACATGTAGACCAATGTTACAGAATAGAAGACAGAGACGAACCCACTACATACAGTTACCTTATACTAGATAAAGAAGCCAAACACGTACACTGGAGAAAAGATAGCCTCTTCAACAAATGGTGCTGGGAACACTGGAAATCCATATGCAGCAAAATGAAACTAAACCCCTATCTTTCACCATGCACAAAATTTAACTCAAAGTGGATTAAGGACCTGGGAATCAGACCAGAGACCCAACGCCTAACAGAAGAAAAAATAGGCCCAAATCTTCATCACGTTGGATTAGGACCATACTTCCTTAACAAGACTCCTTTAGCACAAGAAGTAAAATCAAGAATCAACAAATGGGATGGATTCAAACTAAAAAGCTTCTTCTCAGCAAAAGAAACAATCAATGAAGTGAACAGAGAGCCGACATTCTGGGAACAAATCTTTGCCACACACACATCTGATGGAGCACTCATCTCCAGGATATATAAAGAACTCAAAAAGCTTAACACCATAAAAACTAACAACCCAATCAATAAATGGGCCAAAGAGCTGAACACAAACTTCACAGAAGAAGATATAAAATCCATCAACAGACATATGAAAAAATGTTCAACATCTCTAGCAATCAGAGAAATGCAAATCAAAACTACCCTAAGATTTCATCTCATGCCAGTCAGAATGGCAATTATCAAGCATGCAAACAACAATAGTGTTGGCGAGGTTGCGGGGGAAAAAGTATGCTCATACATTGCTGGTGGACCTGCAAATTAGTACAACCAATCTGGAAAGCAGTATGGAGATTCCTTAAAAAACTTGGAATGGAACCACCATTTGAGCCTGCTATCCAACTCCTCGGTCTATACCCAGAAGACTTAAAATCAGCAAACTACAGTGCTGCAGCCACTTCAATGTTTATAGCAGCTCAATTCACAATAGCTAAACTGTGGAACCAATCTAGATGCCCTTCGATAGATGAATGGATAAAGCAGCTGTGGTATATATACACAATGGAATATTACTCAGCAATAAAAGTATAAAATTATGGCATTTGCAGGAGTTGGAGAATATCATGCTAAGTGAAGTAAGCCAGTCTCAGAAAACCAAATGCTGAATGTACTCGTTGATAAGTGGATGCTGATCCATAATGTGGGGAAAGTCATGGGAACAATGGTGGAACTCTATTCACAGGGGTGTAAGGGGGGAGGGGGCATGGGGACAGTAAAGGTGGTGAAATATGATGGTCATCATAGCCCTAACTTTATGTATGACTGCATATATGTTGTGATTGTATACAACTTACAACTAGAGAATTAATGTTATCCTTTAAAAAAAAAAAACTAAAGTACACACTTCAGATCATAAACTGAGTAAATTTGTTTAAACAAACAAACAAGGATGTAATGAATAAAACCTGGAGGAACTAACTTAGATTGGGAGCATGAGAACAGGGAGGTTTCTGAGGGAATGGTTTAGGGGTATAGCCCAGCCCTTCAATTTTTTCTAAGGTAGCCAGGATTCAAATCGTTTGCTGCATATTTTAGCCTAGAAATTCTGGTATTTTAGCATCAGAAACCATGGTTCCAGATGGCTGCTTGCTTCTGAAACAAGCTAAAAAGACCTTTGACCATGTATGCCAATTAAGAAACTATGGTTGCCAGACTTAAAACCATTTATCTCATCTGTAATGAGATATAAAGCAGGAATCTTGTGATAGCCAGGGTCTTCTGGCATCTCCATTCTGTTCTGGAAAGCATGGCTGGTTCAAATGTTTCAAATCCTCTGACACTCTCCCCACTGCCCCAAAGGTGATCAGATAAACCCGCTCCCACCTGTACCCACCTTCCCCCAAGCAGCACTGGGCAGGCGCAGCCTCAGTGCCCAGCTGCTTCCTCTTCTCCCACCATCAGTTCTGGACAGATTTTCAGGGCAGGGCATGGGGAAAGAGGAAGGAATTAGGAGGGCATCCTTGGTAGCCATGTGCATCTTGGAGGAGCAGACCTGCCCCTGTGGCAGAATGGCAGCAAAAGGATATGCATGGTGTTCTCAGGCCTTGGACTAGGGTGGTGCTTCTATTCAGAGCTGTGTACCCCAACAACTTGGGGGCAAGGCAGAAGAGGCCTGTTCATAGAGAGCTGAGGCAGCCACACAGGAGAAGCTGGGGTGCGTCAATTCCCCACATATCAACATCTTGGAATCTAGTCGGTGCTATCACTGAACTCTGTCCAGAGGCCCTCTGCAGAAGTTGATCTTTAGGGCTGTCACCCAGCTCCAGGAGCTCCTTTCTCCATCCCATCACACTGTGTGAATGGCACCTGCTGGGCCTATGCACACATGGCCTGGCCTGCTCTAAAGCAAGACCTAGGATGTACTTTATACTCAGACAGGTTTTTACAACGTTCAAACCACCTTTCATGCTCTTACATAAACCTCAGAACAATTAGTAAGGCAAAGATACAGCCCCGCTCATTTCACAGATGAGGAGATGGAGCCTCTGGAGGTTAAAGGATTTGCTCAAGGTCATACAATTGCAAAACAGTAGCATGAGGACATGAACCTTGGCTTGAAGTTAAGTCCTCTTTTGAACCCACCCCTGTGCTTCTTGAAGTTCCAATGCCTCTTCCCATACTCCTGTCCTTTTCTGGAGTCCCAGGAGAGCAGAGAGCTACAATACGCAGACTATGACATCATGCAATCTTTTCAGGCCCTGGTGTAAAAGGCATGTCATGGTTTTCTGTAGAAGTTCACAGAAGAGAGGAAATGTTGACCCCAGCACAGCCCTCCAATTTGGGGAGTCTCTGGCCCAGCAATGCAGACAAACTACACTAGAGAAATTAAAGAAACACATAAGACTGCACTGTAGGGGAGCACATCTTGGGGGCCAAGGCTGGTTGTGGGGGGATGAGTTTCAAGTAGAAAAGAATGGACTTATTAGCCAAGAGGAATTGCCAAATTGATTTTTTAAATATGTCTATACTATCTAGTTGTCTGAATTCTGTGTCTGCCTTCACAGACATTATTAAGCTAAGAACAACCTTGGAGAGCTGCCAAGAGAGGTGACTATAATCCTGGCCCATGTCACCTCCACCTGTTCTGAGGTTCAAGATCTGAGGAGGTGGGGACTTGGCAAGGAGTGCACATTTCAGGCCCCTTCGGGGAGCTTTCATTTCATTCCACTGTTTCTGAGTGAGAAAAGTAAGAAAAGGACACTTAACACTGTTTCAACTCAGGCCCATAAGTTAGTGTTTAGGTTGAAAAGGACAGCTGACACCTACCACTGAATGCACTGGGAGAGTTAATGAGCAGATGAGCAGACAGCAAGGACTTGGGAAGAAGTTTAGGGCATAAAGAAATGCCTAAACTATGTTTTACATGAAAATAATTGCTCTATTCAATAGCAACCTGTTTCACCTTTTGGTTAATGTTGGCCACCCCTAAAAGAGCATTTGTTGTCCTTAACTTATTACTAAGCATGCTTGAGTGCACCGTTTTCTATCTGGCTCTTTAATACTATTCTGTAGTTCAGGATTTCACTAATGCAACTTGACTGTTCCACCAACTGGTCATATTTGTGAAATCAGGCTTATTCATCACCATAAAAAAAAATGTACAGTCACCCAATCGTACCATGGAATTATCCCAAGAAATCCACATACATATAAATAATTGGACTCCTGAGATGAGATCTTTTGACAGGGGACAAGAGAGGAGAGCAGCTTCAGAAGTGTGTGAGTGTGCGCCTGCCAGCATGTGTGTGTGTGTCCAGGCGTAAAGGCCTCACTAGCACCATACCTTGGCTCTGCTCTGGGCAGGGCTGTGGTTTTGCTCCATCAAGGGGCACAACTGCAAGGGTGTGAAGCCAGGTCGCAGGGTGAGCACAGTGTGTGAGATACAGAAGGCCCACAGGAACCAGCATGCCATATGCTCCCACATCCAGGCCTGTGTGGAGATGGGGTGGGACTGGAAGGGTGGATTCTGAGCTTTCTTATCCCATGAGCACAGCTTCATGCCCAGCTTTAGCTATCAAAACCAAAACGCACACCCTACACTCATTTGGCCTCACAGCTAGTTACTTTTAGAATAGGAGAAAGAAACCCTTGATTAATTGACCATTTACTGAACAACTATTATGTACAGAGCTCCCAAACCATAATTCCTTCCCTCAAAATTCTTAGATTTCTTTTAGAGACAACACAGTACTGAACACAGGGCTATACATTAGGGAGAAACATTATCAGAGGATGGTAATAAGACAAAATGTCATGATGTTGTATAAATTATATAATCATAATAACCCCTTTACCTAAACATGCTGCTCTTGATGTGGCCA
Source organism: Geosciurus inauris (assembly GCA_004024805.1). Classification (NCBI taxonomy): domain Eukaryota; kingdom Metazoa; phylum Chordata; class Mammalia; order Rodentia; family Sciuridae; genus Geosciurus; species Geosciurus inauris. The sequence goes on along the minus strand of PVHX01005257.1, from coordinate 106,966 downwards.
AAACCAGGCACAGGCCCTCCCCAAATAGATTGTGTCCATTGTACCAAAGACTCTTCTAACCCACCCCGTCAGGCTCTCTTCTCAGTACTTTTCCTACCAGAGGGGTGGGCTTGGCTTTGTGGCCACCTGCCCTCCCTCCCTGGTTGTGCTGCTGACCCAACCAGGGAAGGAAGGTGTGGTGTGGCTCCTGAAACCTGCCTCTATCAGTCCCCCTGAGCCATCTCCCAGCTTTATTCAGAGCCTCAGGCCTGAACCCCTCCCATCTCGCTGCCCCAGCTGCAGCCTTCCACCTGTCTCCTGCTCACAGATGCTCCTCACCTGTATGCTGGGCTCTGCTCCGGCTCCTACCTTTTGCTTCCTGGCTCTGTCCCAGTTGGAATGCTCCCTTGGCTCTCCTGCTTTGTGGTAGTCACGTCTGGCCTGGCTCTGGAAGTTCAGCCTTCGACACCCTGTGATCTCCTGTCTTCCTCACATGCCCCCAGGGTCCCCGCCTGCTCCGTCCACCCAGCCCCTCAAGAGCAGCCCAAACAGGACAAATCCTCAGTTCCCCTGCCTGGACAGGGCAGTTAGTGCCAGCAACCTCAGAGTCTAGGCAGGCATATCACCTGCACACAGAGGGGCAGATGGATACCTGGTACCTGGGAAGGAGTCTGGGGAGAGTTTTCAACTGGGCTGTTAAATAAGGAGGGATAATGATAGATTGTTACTAGAGGGGGAGAGAACGACTTGTATGGGGGAGCAGAGACAAAGACAAGCCAGCACAGGCAATGCAAAGAGCATTTCATGGGGAGAAGCAACTCTGTATTAAGCCCAGGACCTCAGTGACAGGATGGCAAAGGGCCTTCCAAGCCACCTTCCCCTGTGGACCTCACCTCCTACCCCATATACTGCCTGCCTGACTGGGTCTCGAGAGACTACCATGTGAGCCCTGGGGGATGACAACCATGAGCATGTTTCCACATGGGAGCTTCCCTCTACACTCCAGGAATTGGCATCCCTGGGCCTCTCTGCTGTCTCTGCCACTTGCAGAAGAACAATGGATTCCTGGGTTCAAGCAGAGGAGGTACTGATTCCTTGTCCTTTCCTCTGCATATGTCCACTGGAGCTGCCAACGGCCCTGCCACTCCAAATGTGCTCCTCCAAGTATTATTCCAACCAGCAACACAGCATCCTTTGGGTGCTTATTAGAAATGCTAAATTTTGACCCCTCCTCTGACCTATACTGGATTAGAATCGGAATTCAACAAGGTCCCAGCCGATCTGTATGCACCTCAAGGATAAAGAGACACTAGTTTACAGAACTAACTGGACATGCAGTCAACTCCCCCTTGGTGGCCTCTGTGGGAAGATTCTAAGGGCCCCTGCATAAGGAGACCCAAGGCTGCTCACCATCCTATTGCAGGGTGCAGGTGAACTAGTAGAAAGGATGTGAGATTTGAAACTTGGGGCTGTGAGTTCAGGCTCTGGTTTTGCCACATATAGCCTTTACCATGTTTTACTTTTCTGAGCCTCAGGCTCCCCACATGCAAAAACAGGAGTACCAATAATTGTAGCAACCTCAAAAAGTTGTTGCAAGGAATGGATGAGATAAAATATGTCAAATGCCTTGTCCAAATAAAGAGGAGGATGCACAAAGACAAACACATTTTAGAGTGGTGAACCAGAAAGGTTTCCCCATCCAGTGCTTCAATAGACTCAGCTACATTGGAAACATTCAAGGGTAGCAGTGAGTAGGTCCTGGCAAGTTCATCTAGGGCACAGAGGGTAAACTCAGACATAGTCTGGGCTCTGGTAGAAACTGAGCCTGAGATAAGGCTTAGAAATTTAACCTCTCCTTTCATATCTTCAGGTTTTTTAAACCAAGTCACAGAAAAGGAATCATGGTCTTCTAATTGTACTTTAAAATCTCCTAAGCCATAGATGGTGGCTTATTTGGGCTGGGCCAGGATGGGATTACAGGGGAATCAAGGATAAAGCATTAAGAGTCAAGCAGGGACAGGTAGTCGGGAATGAGCCTACGTGAGAGGAGATTTCAGAGGCCTCTTCCCAGCACCATCTTGTTTGGACATGGGCATTTTCTACTCTCTGGAGAAGACAGGATGGGCAGATGACCTCAGAACACAAGTTTGGTAAGGTTGGTCAAAAACTTGAGAACCCATCTGATTTTCTCATTTTATAATGAACAAAACTCAGGTTAAGAACGTGCCCTCATGGTCAACTTGGGGTAGAACCCCAGGTCCTCCCTACCTAGTGCAGAGCATATGTTCTTCCTTAAGAGCTCCCAGGGTGGAGTGGAGAATTGCAAGGAGGTTGTTCCTAGGAGAACTTCCTGCAAGATGCCTGTTCGAGTTGCAGCTCTACATAGGGGAGGAGTCTCTCTGGGATCTAATATTTCCAGGCCCTCTTGAACATCATGTGGAAAATTGGGAGGGTCAATTAATATGGACCAGGTTAAAGGTGGGGCTGAGGTGGAAAAGAAGAGAGGTCAGGAGACCCATGAGCTAGAAGAGAGCAAAAGTCACATTTCTAAGACTGCACAACTGGGGGAATAACTGTGCAGACTATTCAGGGGCAAGATCAGATGCCCACCTATGGGGGAAGAAAGCAGTTTTAGTGGGCAGAAGCCAAATTACCAGAAAAAAGTAAAGCCTGAACATGAAATTCAATTCAGAGGGATTTTCAGTTAGAGTCAGGAGACCAAGTTGGAATATGATGACTAAGAGTCCTGGGTTGTCCCAGAATGCAGAGCTTTCAGTGCCAAAATCAGTCTCAGGAAAACTGGGACAGCTGGTCACCCTGGAGTGAGTGGTATGGGCCACTGGGGAAGCCGACTGGCTGGGCCTAAGGGTGCCTTCTGGAGAGAGGCAAAGAAAAGACAGTCTGGGGACAGGGGGCTGGAATCTCCACCTATGAACGTTAGCCTCAAATGTCAAAGGCAGAATGAATGGCAATTTAGCTGTGATTCTAGTCACTCAAATTATTGCCAGTGCATGCCAAGCACCATTTAAAGAAATATGAGGAATAAAAATATAAAACCCAAAAGTCTGTAGTAGAAATTAGATATGTGTCAAATCATATAGGAAACCCTGAGTGACACTTGCTTTAAAGGATAAACAAAATACCGTGGAAACAAATGAGAGAAGAGAGAAGTTCCACCTGGACAAACCTAGAAGATGGCAGGCAGGCAGGAGAGTGGGAACTGGGGCCTGAAGGTTGGATGGGGTTTTGACAGGAAGAGATAAGCAGGGTGAAGGATATCCCAAGAGAGAAGTCAGAGACAGATGTAAAGACACAGCATGTTCTGTAACTGTCATAGCTCAGCGGGGCTGAGCTGTCAGGCAACAGAATGGAGATGCCATCTGAACTGCAACTGGAAGTGCAAGTGATGTCACATCCCTGGGTCTGGACCTTATTCAGAGGCTGTCATTCATCCTCAGAAGATTTAGAACACAGAAATGACAGAGCTATGAAGCCAACAAAATATTGTTTTTAATACTGCCTTTTTGAAATTAAGGCGATCATATAACCCCTTGGTTCATCTCTACCACCACCTCACAGTCCTACCAGCAGGAAGCTTGCTACTGTCTAATTCAAGTCTTTTTTTCCTGAAATCCTTTGAGTTTTAGGTAGACAATGCTCATAAGGTAAAAGAAAATGACATTTTACTGAGAGTCCAAGGAGCCAGCAATTAACCAAACACTTGAACATTTCAAGATCCACTGAGAAAAAATAAATACACCTTAGAGAAAAAGAGTCTTTGCAAAAAAAGAAAGAAAAAAAAAAACTCCTGCATTGAGCTTGAGGCCTTTAAGAACAATGGAGAGGGAGAGGAGAAAAAGGAAGCAGAAGAAGAGGAGGGAAAAGAGAAGAGAATTAGAAGAACAGAAAAGGAGAAAGATAAGGAAAAGGGTGGAATGATGGGTTTAATTGTGTTTCCCCCAAGATAATGTCCAAGTCCTAAATCCTGGCACCTGTGAATGTGATGTTTAGAAATAAGGCCTTTGCAGATATAATTAACTTAAGGAAGGATCTTAAAATGAATTCATCCTGGAATTAAGGTGGGCCCTGAGTCCCATGACTGATGTGTTTATAAGAGAAAGAAGAACTTTGACACAAAGAGCCACAAAGGTGAAAGGTCATCTATCCACAGAGGTAGAGACTAGAGTCATGCTGCCATGAGCCAAGTGTCACCAGGAAATACCAGAAGCAAGGAAGGATTCTACCCTAGAGTCTGGAGACCAGCATTTTGATTTCTGGATCTCATCCTCCAGACGTAGGAGAAACAAAATTTCTATTTTCTGTTGAAAACAACAGAACAGCTATCAAGTTTGTAGCAATCTGTCCTAGCAGTCACAGGGAAACTGATACATTTGGGGATCCCCTGCTGAGTGCATGTGGGGGTGTGCCACTCCCTCCCCTTTTTTTCAGTCTGGGGATCAAACCTAGAGCCTCATGCCTGCCTTGCAAAAGAACAGGACACTTGGGGTACCTGGATCCAAGGAATGGTTGTGTGGATTATCCAAGCCTCTTCTTTATGACTGCCTCTTTAAGGACTAATCACTGACAGGAGGACACACACACACACACACACACACCAGTGGGAATAGTGCTGGCAAACAGACCAGTGCACTAGAGTTCCAGGTAAACTTCCAGCCATGGGTGTGGGAAGGGCAGGCACACACGTGTGCAGATGGTGCCTCACTCCGCAGGACACAGTAGTAGCCAAAGCCTGTGCAATGACAAAAGGGCAGCTGCTTATACCCTAAACCCCTGTGACCTCTGTGCACCCAGAACAGCCACTAGCAGTGGCAGAGGGAGGGAGAAAGCACAGAGTGCAGGGGTCTACCCTGCTCATGGGCACAGAGAGCAGCTCTGCTAACAGGATAGTTGAGGCTGGTGGAAATGGAAGTGCTGCTTTAAATCATTGTTTATGGATTCCAAGGAGTTCTGTTGTTCATGACCATGGATAATTAGGAGCTGCCTCCAGCACTAGTCAACAAGCTTGGAGCTGAAAGCATTCCAGTTCAGGTTCTAACCTGAAAGAAATGTCACAGAGGAATTAAGAAGTGCTTAAACACAAAGCCCAGGATGAAAATCCTGGCAGCTTCCCAGCTGCCTCAACATGCAGCGTAATAGCTGAACAAAGCCACTCTGCTGCTGGATTCATCTGGCCATGAGGCCAAAGGAGTGGGAAAATTGGATTTGGCATGAATGCCCTTCCCTGGGTTTTACTTTTAGCTCAGTTTGGGATTTGAAGAGGCATCTGCCTCCCTGGGCAAGAAGTTTGACTGTGCAGAGCAAGAATCAGGAACCCCTCTTCAATTTTTGCAAAATCCAGTCTTTCTCCTGACACTCTACAATTACTGGTAACTTTGCCTTGTTTTCCCCAGAGACTCTTCCTTTCCTTTAGCCCAATCTTTTCCCCAGATCCTCACCTTCCTGGGGCAAAAGAACATTCACAGAAAGTTTTCTAGGTCCTCCCCACTACACATTGAAAACCAAATAGAGAAGATGTCAATTAGCAGCACTGACTACTTCCCAAGCAAAATGAAGTTCAATCGAAAATGCCTATTGAATTTCTCCAATTGCTTATGTTAGGGACTTTGGGGAAGGAAAGGCTGCAGATGTGAAGCTGTGTGGCATGCAGATAGCCACAGAGCAAGCATGGTGTTTTGGGGATTTTCAATACTGCTTCCTAATTCTGCAAGTGTTCTCTTCTCTCTGCACACATCCTTTCACCTCTGCCATCTGCCATATGATGTATCCTGTCCCTGGAGAAACCCTCTCCCGGCTTATAGTGATGGGCACCCAGCTCCTCCAAATGCTAGACGGCTACTAGAGTTAGAATGCAATATCGCACCTCACCACTAGAGGGCGTCAAATGTAGAATTGCTCCAGCCTGGGGGCGCAGGGTTTTAAAAAAAAAAAAGTCATCACATGAACAAGTATCCTCTTTTAAGAATTCATATTCTGTGAACCAGAAGCTAGTCTTATGTCTGGTTTAAGCATTTGCAGAAAGTATGCTGGAAAATATAGCAGAACACAGACGTCTGCAAATAGATCTCTAAGGAGTGCAACACAATCATCAGCATGCTACCTGCAGCAGGGAGCTTTTTAAAAATTAAATCAGTCATGGAAAATATGCTGCAGCTCAGAGACAGTCATGTGGATGTAAAATACTGTGAAGTAAAAGGATTGGGGAGCTGCTGGAGCTCCCTATTACATTGCCATGTACCACAAGAAATAGGTTCACCTGAGTCCCTTGGGAACATCACTTCCCAGTCCATGCTGGTCTGCTTGTTTTTAGGGCCTCTAGGCAACTCCAGAAATGGCTCATCCTGAAGGCTGCCCTATCCTGAATGCCTGAGAATTCTCTCTGGAGTCTCCAGGCATCCTCCTCTTGGATGGAGAAGGAGCAAACCCATTTGGGGATGGGGAAACTGGCCAGAGATTTCCCTCAGCAGGCTCTTTTCAAAGGTCCTTATTGATTAACAATTCAGATCTACTGTTCTCATACCAGCCAATCCAGAAAAGACCCCCTTCCTGATGATCTGTCATTTAATTGACCATCTCTGGCTATCTGCCATGAGGAACTCTGCATGAGATATCTAGAAGAGTCTGAGTTTCTCTCTCAGGCAGGTCAATTTCTATGTTTCCAAGACACAACTAAACTGTTAGTTCAAGACCCAACTAAACTGTTAGCTCCTCAAAGCTTTTCTTAACTACTCCTTGGGCCTTAGACTGAATTATCATATTCCCACTCTTGCTTGAAGGCTGCTTTCCAACCCTAGCCAGACTCTAGGCCTTACCTGAGTCTTCTGGGACGTGCCCAGAAGCAAACCTCCAGTCACAAGCTGCCAGCTAATGGCCATTCTCTGGCTTCTCTCAGTGAACAGAAGCAAACTGCAGCCCTGGACATTCCTGCCAATGGACCATCAAGAGACTCTTATGCTACCCCTGTGATACCAGAGCTGAGCCACAAGCTAAACAGAAACCTGTCAGGAGGATCACTTGGCCTCAGTTTGTTCCATTGTTGAATAATGTGAACTCATCCTCATCCTCATCCCCTTCCTCCATCTCTGAACAAAGGACACTCTTTCAAATGCCTTTATCCATCAAGCCTCGGGGTGCCTCTGTAGGGCCTAGGTGCATTTAGGCCATGGCCAAGGACCTGCTGCTGTCATGAAATTACATAGGAGATATGCAGAGCATGCTGCAGCCTCCAGGCATCCTTGGGCTGGCAGCCTTCTCCTCCAGTGGTATTGATGGTGCATCACCCAAGGCTGTTCTCCTAGATCAGACACATGGGGTCACCACATGGAAAAGGGCACAAGACAAAAGAAAGAGTATGGTCTTGTTCATTTCCAGACCTGGGCTTATATTCTAGGTTCAATTAGTTTATTGGATTAAAGAAAATTATTCAAACTCTCTGAGGTTCAGTTCAGTACCTAAGTGACATAGTAACACCTATAAAGACTTTAGCATATTATGGGAAAGAAGACATTCACTAAATGAATGTCTTTGTTCCTGGCATCAGTGTACCTGTGGAGGCTGCGAGACCTCTGTACACAGGATCTGGGGGAGAAAAAAGGAGAAAGAGATGCTATTGAATATATGAGCAAAGCCTCAGAGGGAGAAAGGAGGAAGGGCTTCTCTGCAGATAGATACCATCTTGCAATGAAGCCTTTAAAACCCTTCAGCAATAATAAGTGGGAGGCACATGCCAAAAATTGGTTTCTGGCTTTATATATTTGTTTCTTGAATGGTTAGTTGGTTCCTTCATTTCACTTGCTCATTCTATTACATAATGCGTACTTTGCACCAAGCTCTAAAATAGCTGATGCAGACGTGGTCCAGCTTATGGAATTTGTAAATAGCAGGAGAGATGTACAGTAAACAGTGAAATTGGATCAAATTGAGAGCTCCAAAGAGGTGACAGGTGCTTAGTGAGTCAAAGACCAAAGACTTCACCTAAACTAAAGCTAGGTGGAGTGAGGGTCCCATTATGGATTCAAAGTTTCCCTCCAGAAGTCCAAGTTAAGCACAGGCAGGGCAAGATCATTAAATGACATTAGTAAGAAGTAAATTGCAACCAACAAAGTTTGCAGAGAGAAGTCTCCCAATAGGATGGGCACATTATATCAGATAAGGTCTGCATGATGTATGGCCTGAATAGATTTTGCATGTGGGCTCTTAATGCAGGCACTCAAAGTCCCCTTGGAGGGGATAAGCTAACATTTACTTCTACTAATCTCATAGAAAGTAGACCTCATAGAAAGTAGATGTTATCTGAGAATTAAGAGGTAACCTGGGTTAGATTCATACTCTCCACTGAGAGCAGGGGCTAGAACAACTTCTCTAACTGGAAAAATGTGTAAGAACATTTTCAACACCATAGAGCAAATTTTTTAAGAGTGGAAGGAGCACTTAAAGAGGAATAAGGAAGTAAAACACACGGAAGATGAGTTAGAAACATAAAATTTAGGCCAAAAGAAGAATGAGAAAGTAACCTGCAAGGAATGACTTTGAAACCAGTTAGAAAATATCTTTCATAGCTTCTAATGTTAGCCCATGTGCTGACCAACAGAGGACAAAATGCACTTTGAAAACATAAGGCTGGTGGCTCAATGGAAAATGAATGGGTAACTGTGCACCTATAGAGGAGAGGGACCTGAGTTCAGGAGGAAGCTCAGAAAACAGGGAGCCCTGCCCATCATCTCTGTTGGCGATCTGCCGAGTGATATAGGCCCCAAACCCTATCATTTTGCTTCTTCTCGATGTTTCACAGGCAAGACTTGTTCATTCTACAGGTCAGTGATGATTTGAGCTAGCAGAGACATTAAAGAGTGTCTTCTCCCTGTTTACTAAAAATAAACTGTAAAACACAAGCTCTGACAGATAATAGATAATTTATAATAAATAATACATATAGGCATACACTAATTTTTAAAAGTTCAGGAGCCAAATAAATGAGAAATGTTGGGCTAATGACATCAAGTCAACTTCTCACTTAGGTCCCATGAACTGGGACTTGTAAGCACAGCCCTATTTATTACAATTCAACCACACACGCCTAGGAAAATATGATCAAGGTAGGCTACTCTCCAAAGGACTGCAATGGCCTCATGCTCCTCTAAACTAGACCAGACCTTTTCTAATTTGTGGAAAACAAAACATGTAATAGTGCAACAGGTAACTTAATAAAGTTAAGGTAAGTTATAACTGCCTTCCTACAGCCCTTTTCCCATCCATTCGGTGCAGGAGGGATTGGATCCACAGTGAGTTCAATAGTGCCCTGCCTCACCCCACCTCACCGATGAACAACCTGGTTCTCTGTTGCTATGTTGAGGGACCCAAACATAGATTTTGGAATAGTCCAGATTTCTAGGGGGTAAAATTCAGTCTCTGCTGGGTGCAGTGGTACACACTGATAAACCAGTGGCTTGGGAGGCTGAGGCAGGAGGATCTCAAGTTCAAAGCCAGACTCAGCAACTTAACGAGGCCCAAAACAACTTAGTGAGGCCCTGTCTTAAAATAAAGGGCTGGGGATGTGGCTTAGTAGTTAAGCCTCCCGGGAGAATATATGTGTGTGTGCGTGCATGCGTGCACACACACGCAATAAAAAAATAAAATTTAGTTCCTTACTTCCCTTAAAAATTTTTTGAAGTATTCAATGATACATTCAATGACCATCCTCCTATCACCAGCATCATCATCTTCTTTATCATCACTAAAGTCAGCAACACACACAATAAGAACTCGCTGGGTCAAAGCCCCTTTTTAGGGTGCTGTTATTATTCGTATTTTATAAATGAGCAAATTGGGCACCAGAGAATTTAGGTAACTGGCTCAAGGTTACTAAGTAGAGATGGGACTCGAACTCAAAGTGCTCTGACTATAAAGTCCACATTAATATCTACTACCTCCACTTTATTATTCTATGAGTCAAACTATTAGGACTCCTCTCCTTTGCTCTGCTGCCCCATTCCTACAGATAACAGAAGGAAATAACAGCAGTGGACACCTGCAGCCTGGAAGCAATATACCACCCCTTGGGTTGGCAGTATGAATCCACAGAAAAGGAACCAATCCACTAGTTCAGTGCTCACTCTCACACATGCCCCAGCCAGCACGTGGCAGAGCCTAGATAGGAGGTGCTGCCTGTGGAGCCCAGGTTCATTTCAGAACTTTACCACATCCTCAGAAATGGCCAGACACAGCCTGACCAACCACAGCTTAACCTGTTTGGACAATGAAGCATGGAGTACTTCCATTTTCTGCCTCCCCCAGGCTCATGATGGGGCTCTGCTATGTGTTTTTTTTTGTTTTTTTTTTTTCTGGGAAGAGTACCTGGGGACCCACGGAAGGTTGCTAGGTGCCTAACATCACTTCCTGATCCTCGAAAACTTGATTTTGATTTGAATTTGTTGAGAACACCTGAGGATCTGTGAGACACTGCATAGGTCCCTAACATCGCTGCCCAATCCTCTTAAGGAAAAAGGGAACTGATTGATTTGTATTTTGTTGTTCTGAAAAAATTATGGTCATGTCACTCACATCATCTGTCCCCTTCAACCACCCCTAATTTCAACCATTGTATTATCTCTTTGGTTTGACAGTCTAATAGGTAATTTTAATTTTACATAAGCCTTCACTATGGAGGGATGACAAGGAAAATATGGAGTATACAGAGATCATTTTAAAAACTCAGGCTATGATGTTTCAATGAGAAAATGGGTGACATTTCTAAACACCGAGCTTTACGGTCTTTTCTCCCATCTGACCAACCTTCCACAAGAATTTGTTCAGGGAGAACATTGAAAGGCTTCCCAATGCCACTTACGAGCAGAGTACACTCCCATCCTCCAATGTTTTCATCTTCTTTTCTCCAGAAAAAAAAAATGCCTTTTGGTTAAAATGGTCTAGAAATGTACATATGGTGTTCAAGACAGTTCACTATGGCAATCCCAGCTTTAGGAAACTGGCTTTGAAAGCACCAGTAACTACAGTTCCAGCTATCTCCCAAACTCACAAGGTTGGAATCTTAATCAGTGTTTTTAAAAATCCATCTTGGAACAAATTAATAAAAGCAAACACAGCAAAACACACTCAAATACACAAATATATTGGCTTTAAAAATAAAACCATACACAGAGAATGAGAACCACCCTACCAATTACCTACATGTCAATTATCCTGTGCACTCACTGCTGTTAATTACCTAATTGCTTGTCTGTAGTACATCATTTAATTGTGGTAGGCTTCCTCCACTGTCCTAATGATCTTCAGGAAGACCCAGTTCCCCAGCACCTGGGAAGTGAAACCTCATCTCAGTTTGAAAGAAAATTACAGCCCAGTGGGACACTGACTGAAGAAATGGATCTGCCTATAAATCGAGGGAAAAGAATTCAGAATATTTTTTTCTTTATACTTTAAAATTTGTTCTAATTAGTTATACATGATAGTAGAATGCATTTTGACACATCATACATAAATGGAGTAACTTCCCATTTGTCTGACTGTACATGATGTAGAGTTATACAGGTCATGTAATTATATATGCACATAGGGTAATAACGTCTGATTCATTCTACTATCTTTCCTACCGCCATACCCCCTCTCCTCCATTGCTCCCCTCTGTCTAGTCCAAAATACCTCTATTCTCTCCCCCACACCCCACCGCCTTGTTGTGAATTAGCACTCACTTATCAGAGAAAATATTCGGCCTTTGGTTCTTTGGGATTGGCTTATCTCACTTAGCATGATATTCTCCAGTTCCATTCATTCACTGGCAAATGCCATAATTTCATTATTCTTTAAGGCTGAGTAATATTCCATTGTGTATATATACCACAGTTTCTTTATCCATTCATCTGTTGAATGGCAACTAGGTTGGTTCCATAGTTTAGATATTGTGAAATGAGAATGAATTGATGTGGTTGTGTCACTGTAGTATGCTGACTTTAAGTCCTTTGAGTATCTTCCAGATTGGAGGTGAAGGTGGGGGAATGGGTGGAGAGAGGACAAGGGGACAAATACCAACTGAATTATTCTTTTTGTTTTATTGTATGTGAGCTTCTCAACGATCCTAATTAGGAAGGACTTACATTAGGTCCTTCTTAACAGTTTAGCAACTTACCTATGAGCTCATAGCTAGTCAGCAGTCAAATCAGTATTCAAATAGGTTCTTAGACCCAAGACTGCTCTTTCTAGTAAGTTATTCTCATGGCCAGATTTTTCTGCTGCCTAATCAAGCTGTCATGCCTCCTCAGAAACATATTCTGTGCCTGTCACTATTAAGGGGGCACTTCTCATGCCTCCCAATCTTGGGTTTGACATGCAAGTTTCTGAGTGTAACAGTGGTGTAACAAAGGCCATTGCAGATACACAGGGGACAAATGTGCCATCCCAAAAAAGTCAACAGATGAGAAGAAACCAAAGAATACCACCATGGGAAGAGCTGATAGTCACATTCCCAAAGGCCAACTATAGGATATGATGCTGCTTAGCATGATCCTGCCATTGGAGCCTGCCCTTTAGTAGCTGGGTGAAATGGATTCTTTTCTCCACAGGGCCCTAGTTTATTTCCATAAGAAGTGGTAATGGTAGTGTCATGAAGCTGCTCTGAAAGTCTGGTAAACTAACATAAAGCACATACCAAGCCAAGTGTGGTGGCTCACATCTGTAATCTTAGTGGCTTGGGAGGCTGAGGCAGGAGGATCTCAAGTTCAAAGCCAGCCTCAGCAACTTAGGGAGGCCCTACGCAACTCAGTGAGGCTCTGCTGCAGCTTGCACACGATCTAGAGTTGGAAATAATTTTACTATTAATAGTAGGAAGTTCTGATGACAGAGGAAGGCTTGGGGCCTGGAGGAAAATATTTTTAGAGCCTGGTACCCTATACAGGCAAGAGTTTGAGTTGTAGAAGTTTCTACCTTCCTCTTCTTTTCACTATTAACAATAGCTACCTCCTTAAAGAAATAAGGGTGCTGGACTCTCATTTGTTCCTCTTGACACCCTAATGACTGCTTCAGGGTCTCAAGATAACTTGATTTTTCTCTCCAAGAATGGAACTGACCAAAACAATGGGCAAGTACTGGCCTCTCCACTGGCGGGAGCTGAAGGAACAGCAAGGCCCACACTGGGTTCCATTTTCCAGACTGGCCAGTTGCTCCTTTATTGCAAAAAGTGCAGAGAACCCTGGGACAATACTCACACCATAGAACATTCTGCAGAGCAGGAACTCTGAGCAAAGGCAGGGGAGCTGCCTTCTTTTTATTTTTCAAAAAGTACAAGATGAAGAAGAGTAGGATAGCGCTCAAGCAGACCAGACAAAATAACGATCACTCACAACTTAACTGAGCCCTTACTATGTTCTAGGCTCTGTAAGAACTTAAGTATCATTACTTAATCCTTTCAAGTGTCCTACAAGGTAAAATTTTCATCATTTTAAAGATGACAAAGCTTTCGTAATTTGTCCAGAATTGCAGAAGCACTAAGCATCAGAGATAGGACCCAGATCAAAGTCTCATCTGACTCAGCCAAGAAAAACTAAAGGTCTGTATGCTGAATTGGCCTCTAGCCTCTGTCTCCTTGTGCTTCCCCATGTCCTCATGTGGCTTTGGTGGAAATGGAGGGAGTGAAAGGTAGAATTCCAAGAGCAGTGTTGAGAGCTGGGAGTTGCTTATAGACTTGGGTTCAGGGATAAAGCAATGAGGCTTAGAACAGACTCCAGAGGGGGCCAGGAGGGGGTGAAAAGCAGGAAGGTTCCTGGTCCAGGAGTGATTTCTCCTATTTTTAAATGACCAACCCAGCTATGTAACCTCCCTATAAAACATCACTTTTGTAACATGCGGGTGGTAGGGACAATGGGAGATAGACTGGATGACTACTGACGCAACTTTTAGTTCGGAGTTTTTGCTATGTACAGAATGAGGTCTACAGGATCAAACAACTTCTGGATCAGTGTAAGAGACTCTGTTCTCAGAAATCTTAGCAAATAACTCATTTGATTTTGCCAAGATAGAAACAGCCAAAAGAATATACTTCATCTTGCTAGACAAAAAGCTATGAGAATAATTCATGTGTGTAATGTTCTCATCATCTATGCCCCATGCACCTATGAATTAATTCTCAGAAGGACACAGTTGGAGACTACAATGGCAATATCAAAATGATAAGTCTCCTTTTTCTAAGAAAAGAACAGCTACCTCTTTACATCAAGGCTTTCACTAAAATTCCTTTGGATTAGGATCATACTCATAGGCACTTGAAATGGGAAGAAAATTTGACTCTCCATGGGAGGCCCAAGTTCCCTCCACAATGTTCCTGAACATGAGTAGTGACACCTTCAGATCAACAAACCTGAGACCACTCAAGGCAGCTTGTTTCATTCTTTCAGGAGCACTACCCTTTCAAAGAACATTGTTATACTGTGCCAAAAGCTGTCTGTCCATAGCTTTGCTCTTCCTCTGCAGCTGTGGCTCCACAGACTCAGTCTTTCAAAGCTATGGTTTCCAGTCTTCTCTCCTTCCAAGTTGTCAGTCATTGTGCACTTACAAAAACAAGCTGACCGCTGAGGGGTTATTCTTTTTGTTGTCTTCTTAAAGACAAATTTACTTGATCACAGTTATTCCAAGATGATTACTTCTCCAAATAAACTGAACTGCATATTTTTTCAACTTATATTATCAGCAACACCGAAAGCTGATTATAATCAACTTGCTTTCATAGAAAGAAGGAATAAATCAAAAAATAAACTTTAAGAAAATCCACTTGGCTAAAAGTATCACCAACTAGCATTCCGTGTTCTCAGCCAACAGACAAAACAGGAAGAGCTGTGAAGGCACACTTCACTCTCACTGCCCATCTCCTAGTGGAATTCAAATGGCCAGGTTTCAAATCACAGATCCAAAAAACCATTTAACCACAACCTTACATCTTATGATGAGGAGACTGAGGCCCAGAGAGCTCATTGCTTTCTCCTTGCCATCCTCAAATGCTCGGTACTTGGTGAAGCACCCTGAGGATAAGAACTCTTAGGTCTGAGTAGGAATTTGCAAAGCAATGAAATGCAAGGGTTTTAAAAGAGGCAGAAATGCAGTGGTTGGGTAATCCAACAACAGGTAGTTCAAGCCTTGTGCAAAGACCTTAGAGGACAAAAGTTTGTTTTCTTTCTCTAGACCTTGTTCAAATTGTCACTCCAAGTGGAAAACCTGTCCCTTCTGTTTGGCAAACACATCCTTTAGACTCAGCTCATCATCTCCACACCTTCTCCCTGACTCTCCATTTAGCTGCCCTTCTCCTATATTGTCCCACAATGCCCTGGGTGAATCACAATTATTGTATTAGTACGGCAAACTGAAAGTAACCTTTCCACGTTGCTCCATTAGGCTTTAGATCCTCGGAGATAGAAAACTAAGTACCACTTGGTTTCATTTTTATAGTCTACTTAATTTGGCACATTGGGCACAGTCCAGTTCATTTGGCCATTCAGGGTGCCAAGTGTTGCCAGGAGTGGCTGAGGACAGGGATCTGGAATTAAGCTTGAGTCACATGTGGACAATACACATAAGCCATGCTCAAGTGTACAGACATAATCCTATACAGGATCAGATTAGTTGAGTGAGCATGAGAAGAAAGCACTGAACAGGGGATAGACACAAGGCAGGAGGGCGAGTTAGGTAAGTTTAGAACCCACTGCATGATCCTGCTGGGGCTGGTTCTATAGAAAGGGGCTTTGTTTCCTCAGGAAGAAGGCAAAGTATGAATTCTGATTTAAGAGTTTAGGTGGAAATGATAGGATCTGATGAGAACCCAAGGCATGGGCGAAAGAGGAGCAAAATTCACATTGATACTAAGATTTCTAACTTGGAACCCCAGGACGAATCAGACAATGTAAATAGAAACAGAGACCCCAAGAGAAGAAACAGGGTAGAAGAAAGACTAGAGGTCATTTTGGGGAAGATTCTTATGACAGTCTTTCCAGGTGGTTCCTCTAGGTCCAGAACTGCCACGTTACTGATTTAATCAAATGAGATCAAGTCCAAGAAGATCAATCATGAAAACGTGAAGAGGACAAATATTTTAATCCTCATAAAAACACATGTAGAAATTTTGATGATCTACACATGAAAGAAACTTCAGAGGAGACATCTTCTGGATTCTTAAACTACTGATCAATTCTTTGGTAGCCATATACAAAATAGTCTCTAGACAACTGAATTCCAGGTCTTTTCTATTTCCTGGACCCAATTAAAAGTATTTTTATATCTTTTTAGAAAGTATCATTGCCAGTTGGCTGACCCACCCCACTCAGTGGGTTCCAGTCACAGGGAGCACTCAGTTTATGTTAATTAAGTGGCTCCATGCTGTCGTTTTATTGGTGAGCAACCTCATATTTTACTCATCTTTTCCCAGTGCCAGAAGGTCTAGATATTGGTGGGGAGAAAAAGCCCCTACCGCACATTATCAAATCCCTTTTGCAACAAAATCCATCTTCTAATCAAGCAACATTCTCTCTCTCCTCCATTTGACAGCAAAAGCTCAGTAGAGCAAGCAACATGCAGAACCTTCTAAGAGTCCCTTGTTCCACTGAAATAAGCAGCAAAAGGACTCTCCTGGTATCCAAAGTGCACAGGGCAAAGTATAGAAAAGAACTAAAACTGTCAGCTCACCCTCTTCCTCAAGTTGTAAGTGAGAATCAGGTTCCGGGAGAAGGAGTGGGAGAAGGCGGTGTAGAACTCCAGCACTTTCTGTAGGGCATCCCGCTTGATTACATGCAGGTCACAGTAGGTCAAGGCCCTAACGTTAGCACAGGACTGGGCAAGTGTGGCTTCCTTCCAGAACACATCTCCAAACACGTCTCCTTTCCCTAAGGAGAGAAAGTTGTCATGAGCAGAAAGTCAGCCAGGAGAAGGTTTGGCCAGGCAGTGGGCTTCCCTCCATTCCCCAGAACCGACGTCCATTTGATGTTCTATGGTTTGGGCTCAGAAAAGGCAAAAAGGGTCTTAATTTTAATCTTAACAACATGTGATTTAAGAAACTTGAAAATATCACATACTACATGTCCATGTTTGGCCAGTGGGTTTGGAATTCATAATATCACCTCCTTGAAGGGTTATCCCTATCACCCTACTGAGAAAGGAATCCTCCTATTATTCTTTATCATACTTCCTTTTATCCCATAGCACTACTCAATCTGTAATTTTATTGTTTGTTTGCTGGTTTACTGTATGTCTCCCAACTTGAGAGTTCATGTGACATTCCTCCAGGTAATAGCGCCTGTCACATAGTAGGAGTTCAATTAATATTCGTAGGCAGAAGGTAAGTGAGGGAAGAAAGTGGACTGTGGGTCTACATCAGTGTGATTGAGAGGTGAATGGTTAGGCTGCTAGTGGGGAGGGGTGGCCTCTATCAGGGAGCTAAAGCACAGGACAGGTCTCTATGTGGAGTGATCTATACAGAAGGCAGGAAAGCGTAGGTTACAACACTCCCATAAGGTTTATATTCATGTGGGGCTTCCTTCCTCTCTCTCATCTCCAGGAACTTCTAGCTCTAGCACTCCAACAGTATATTTAATAAATCAAGAGCAATGCTACATGGGGCTGAGGTTGTGGCTCAGTGGCAGAGTGCTTGCCTTGCACGTGTGAGGCACTGGGTTCAACCCTCAGCAGCACATAAAAATAAGTAAACAAAATAAAGACACTGTGTCCATGTATAATTAAAAAACATTGAAAAAAAAAAAGAGCAATGCTACAGACTAAATGCTGACATCCCCCCAAACTCATATGTTGAAATCCCAACCCCTAATATAATACTATCATGAGCTGGAGCCTTTGAGAGGCAGTTCAGTCTTAAGGGTGGAGCTCTTATGAATGGGATTACTGCCTTTATAAAAGGGATCCCAAAGAGTTCTCCTCTGCTCTTTCTGCCATGTGAGGCTATACTAGGAAAGCAGGCAGTCCATAACCTAGAAGAGAGCTCTCATCAGATTCTGACTGTGCTGGCACCCTGATCTTGAACTTCGGCCTCCAGAACCATGAAAATTCCTTTGTTTATATGCCAATCCAGTTTATGATATTTACTCTAGCAGCCCAAACTAAGACAAGTACTAATCACACCTAGCCACATTGGGGGTCAAACTTCTATCTCCTCTAAACATCTGCTTTTCCCACCTAGAGATAGTCTTCTGACCTTTCCCAAAGGACCAGTACTTTAATGTATGCCCAATGCAAAAAGTCTAATTTATTCCTGGCACAGTCCCTGGCTATAAATACCTTAAAACGTTTGTCTTGTGTCTAAATGGTTAGCACAGATACAACACAAATTTAAATCCCCAGAGAGGAATATTCAAGGGGGAGGAAAAATGCTGCAAAAAGTGAAAAGTAATGTCTTCAGGGAGCCATCGGCCTACACAACCAGATCAACCAAGCTCCAGAGGTAGACTCCGGGTACCTATGGCTCATGTGATTAACAGGACAGCTGTCAATTAAGGTTAAGGAGGCAATTATACTTTTAAGCTCATGGACCTTTTTTCCTCAAATGCCAAAAAGTGTCCATTCTAAGAATATAAAATACTGCATGGACACAACCTTGTCTAAGTACCTCCTAAATGCAAGCAAAAACCAAATGGACTGGACAAATTACTTCATTTCTGTGTTTTGGATTCTAATATGAAAATGGTTTACTGGCTCAATGTGAGTAGGATACATGCTTGGGGCAGCTTCTAGGTAAACATATCTTTAAGACTAAGCTTTTTATAGTCCTTTAGCAAGTTCTTTTTCCAAATACCTTTATTAAAGGAGGGATAAGTTAGGGCTGGCATCAGCGGTTGGGAGTGTTTGTCTCTGTAGGATGCTACTGGCTGTTGTGGAAATAGGTCCATTCAGTGGGTGTTCTCTAGCACTGAGTTCTAACCAGCAATGCTGGCCAACTCATTTGTACATACTGAACATGCTGTAACCTTTCTCCATTGCCCATGATGACTTATGTGCCCTTTGCAGTTACACGGTTTTATTCCTTTAGAGAATGCTCTTCCTCTGAAGAGGAAGGTAGATAGTTTATAAAAGGGTGCCATCTTATTCCTTTCACCACTGTCATCACCTACTGCAACTCACATCAAGAGGAGAACTTTAATTCCCTTCCCATTGAATCAGGGTCGGCCTTAGTCACTTGATCAATAAAATCTGACAGAAATGATGTTCTGGGATTTTTGAGGCAAGGTCTTAAGATGCCTGTGGCTTCTGCCTTTGGAATACTCATTCTTGGGACTCCGCCTCTTGGAATCCAATCACTATGTGGGAAACATGAGCCCATATAAGAGTTCACATGTGAGTGTTGTGGTCCTTAGCCCAGCTGAGCACTCAGCTGACAGGCAGCCTCAACTGCCAGTCATGTCCATCAGCCATCTTGCTGACCCTGCCCAGGTCAGGAATGGTAAGACAATAAAAATGTTTAAGCCATCATGTGAATGGATTTACACACAGCAATAGCTAATCACAATATACAGAACGATGAAAGTATAGGCTGAGAAGCTCGTGAGAAACTAATAAGGAAGCTCAAGGAACCTAATAGGTTTCCTACTATTCCAGCAGAACATCCCAAAGCTTCCAAGCTCTAAGATGTGGGCCACATTCTTCCCTGGAGGAACGAGACAAGAGAGAACAAGGGGGGACTCTGACAAGGGCAGATTTTCCTGGGCATACAATTTTGAAGATCAGAGGGAAATGTAAAATTTACAAAACCCTCACTCTACTGGGATGAAACACAGGGTAAGTCAGAGCAATTGAGATCTAGTAGAAGCCTACTGGTGATTTTTTTTTTTTTTTTGATTCTTATTATCTCATTTAGACAAGACCCAATATATAATCATTTAAAGGAATTTGAAAGTCGTTTTCCTAATTATAGAAGCACCCTTAAAGTAACATAGCAATTCCTCAAGTGCATTTAATGTATGAATTTTCTGTAGAAGTTCAGTTTATAAACAATTCTTCAGGGTCATACCCACTCTATAAAACAAAGGGCGACCATATTGCAGTTGGAAAACCCAAGACATAGGTAAGTGTTTTAGAAATGACAGCATTCTTATTATAAAAAGTTTTCCAATCCAAGACTTTTGACAGAAACAATAAATTGAGGGCATTTCCTACCACAAAAAGTATTTCACGGTAAGATAATCACAATTAATCTGTAGGGTCTGGGAGTCTCAGTGTTGTCATATGTTGGATTTGATTTTCAACACAAATTGAAAATCATACAATCTTCCTTCCTGTCAAGACAGTATTTTGGGTTTACATTATCTGTTAGTGAGACTTAAGAATGTGGTATGGGAGGACCTGTCAGTTTCAAAACAAACCCAAGACTATTCTGGCAAATGAGAAATGTTTTTATGACATGCACAAGTTAGGAAAACTGTCAAAAGGCAGGCTGCAAAGCGTTTGGCAGGCTGCTCGCGAGTTACACACGTCACTGGGAATAATGACCCCCACTTCCCAGGTCAGAATTGCAAATCAGAATCCAGGAGACAAGCGCTACACCCACATTGCTCTCTCATTTGCTAGTGAGAAATGATCACTCACTCAAGAACGAAAGGTACCCCAATACACGGGCAATCAAACTACTCAGAGCAATCAGCTTATTGATTTATTTATTACACAGAGACGCTGGGTGCAGAATGTAAAACCCAATGTTCCAAGTCTCTAAAACACTAATGTTCTAAGTGGATGTTCTGAGCTGAGGATGAAAGGAGGGTGGGGTGGGGAGCAAGGAAAGGCAGTCTAATTAAAACTCCAGGCAAACATCCCTCTAATAATCATTCTTCCTCTCCCGCTCCCAATTAGACACAGCTGCCTCTACTCAACCTTGACTCCTGAAGTGGACACAAGCAGCCCTGTGGAGCACCAACGGGGAAAAACATTCACAAAACACAGGTAGGAGGCAGGACCAGAGCAGAGGTGCACAGGACAGGCAGGGGTGATCTCTGCAGGGGCACAGCACAGGAGAAAGGCAAAGCCAGACTGGTAATTTGGTTTAGGGAAGGGCAGAGGCTGGAAGGGGCAGGTGGGAGTGGGTTTGGAGGGTGTTACCAGGGCAAATTTGAGAGGTGCAAGAATGAGTCCCCCAAAGCATCAATCAGCCCTCCAACATATTCAGGAGTTGCAGGGAAGAAATTCTGAGCCAAACCCTACATTTGAGTTTGGAGCTGTCTAGACAAGACCTTGTTGATTCAAAGACAGACTCAGTGAGCTTGCTAGGCCAGGGGAATTGACCAAAAGTGAAGTTTCTGACTGCTTCTCTTCACTATTCCCCATTATGTGTTCCTTGAAGAACTGCTCATGGTGAAATCTTGAACTAATCAAAACAAACTCCAAAGTAGAAGTCACTATTTGCTACTATAATTGCTAATCATTTCTAGATTCAAATCAATTAGAAATAACTCAGTCATTCCTGCAACAATTGCTGGCACTGTTCTGGGGCTGAGGTGTCATAGTGGAGCAACAGCTACAGAGAGGGCTGGAAACACAGGGGACTGGGGCATGTTAGGGGCTATTGAGATAGGAGAGCATGGGAGGGGCATCCGACTCAGGTTCAAGGGTAAGGAAAGTCTTCCAAGATGTGACACCTGAGATGAGAACTGAAGGATCAGTTCAAATTAACCGGTGAACTTTACAGCATGGAGATGATTCCAAGCAGAAGGGACAATATATGCAAATGTCCTGAGGTACAAGAATCTGACTCTAACAGCAGTGAAAACCATTCAGAAGCCTCTGGATTACTCTTTTTTTGGATTATCTGTTCCCTTGGTCACTGTAGCAATGAGTTATGGGTACATTTTGTAATCCTTCGAAGGAAGGCCCTGGTCTCCTCGCATGGCAGCAAGTTCACCTATGTACCTTCTATACTCTCTCTATACGGAGAGTGGGCAACACTGAATGCTTGAGTAGCTGTCTAAGGCTCTGGCTCTATGACTCTGTTGGGGGCCGATGTGGAGTTAGGGGTCTTCCAAGGAGGTGCTTAGTGTGTTGCCCAAAACAGGGTGCACCAAAGGGCTGTTCTTCTCTGCCCTTACCATCCCTTTTATACCTAGTCCCCAGGACATCAGAAAGTCCTTTGCCCTTACGTCATTTCAAGACAAGAGGGGCCTTTCTGTTCACTTTCTCAGGATGGCAAAATGCAACTGCAGAAATCCTGACATAGAAAAGGGAGGCTCTGAGGAAGAGGCATTCTGTCCCATGGCTCTAGGAAGAACTCTGCTGGTGAGACATAGAAAGGGGACCAGACTGATCTTTGCAGACCAGCCCTGAGAATGCGCACATGCACTAGACCAGATAGTTCAGGAAGACAGTGATGAGGATGCCATTCCTCAGACCTCCTCCATCCATCATACATGCCAGATAGTTAAATTTGGGTCCTATCTTCATGTCCAAGACACAAAGAGAACATACCCAAATCCCCTCCTTCCTGGAACTGACCTAGTAGGTTTTCCAAGAACTTGACCAACCATCCTCTCAATGTGAGTTTGCAGGCAGACAGGCTGGTTGCGAGCCCAGGTCCACCTTGCTTGGGGATTTTGCTGGCCCCTCTCCACCCTCCAGTCACACTGGGGCTCTTAGGGTCCCTCCAAATCTGGCCCCCCTCTTTCCTCAGGGCCTTTCCAACACACCTTCCATATCCCATCCTGCTCTTTGGCCTGGATAAATCCTCTCATCCTTTGAATATATCCAAATTTCCTCCCCAATCCCTTGGCCAGAGAAGCTCCCCACTATGTGGGCCCTCTTCACTCTGTTTCCCTCTGGAAACATCTATGATACCTATAAATATGGATTCCTCAGCATCGTCTCTGGCACACGGTAGCCACTCAGTGGTTGTGGAGTCCAGAAACAATGGGTGACTTGCTAAACTTCTCCCAGCCTTGATTCACTCAGCTATAAATGGAGTAAAAATACCCACTTCCGAGCTCTTGTAAGGTTTATGTGAAAAAAGGTAAAACAGTACTGTTCTTAGAACATAGCAGGTGCTTCAAAAACAGTAGCCACCAGAAAGAACAATCCTCTTCACACCCTAGAGAATCAAAAACCACAGGGATTACTGGTCCAATTTTAAAGGGAGGAAATTGAGTTCCAGAGAGGTTCAGCGGTTGCCTGTGACCCCATACGTTTTCCCCAAACAGTGGTATGGCCTCCATACCAGGAGAGACCACACAGTGCTCCCAGTGGGCTGCCTCCTGCATCCCCTTTTTCAAGCAGCCCTTGGACAGGCAGCACACTAGGTGATAGCCCTAAGGAGCTATGGGCTAGAATTTCAGTTGTTTCTCCACATCAGTCCTCTCCTCCTATGGTGATGGAGCCAGAAAAGAATGAAGACAACATCCCAGTTAGGTGTGGCCATCTGTTCAAGTTCTGGTTAAAGGAGGATAAGGGATATGTGCAATTTGAGATAATATCCTTAAAGGGAGGGGTCACGTGCTGTGCTTCCCTTTCCCCCTTTCCTGCTTGCAGGAAGGAGGATGTGAGTTACCCTGGACCAGGCATCCCAGGCCGATGATGTATTGAAAGTGAAGCAACACACTGGGAGGCGGCTGGGTGCCTGACACAGGAAGTTGCCACACCTGCCCTCTGACACCTGGACTGCTACATGGAAGAATAAACTTCAGTCGTGTCTAAGTGTCTGTCATTTGGGGCTTTAGTTAGAGCAGCCAAACCCATCCTAGCAGATGCGGGAGCCTATGGTCCAGCAGGGTAGCAAAATGTGTTGGGCTCCATGGCAAGGTCCTTGCCTAAGGTGAGAAAATGTGGGCTTCCAGGTGTCTGGGGGACCAGGTGGTAACGCGATAACAGAACCTCAGGCAAAGCCTTCAGAGCAAAAGCTATAATGACTCGGCCTGGACACCTTGGCATATTCACCAGTTTCCTTGCCAAGCCCTGAACAACCAGAGGACCCACTATGCTAGGCTCTAAGCACCCACTCTCCTTCGCCCAAAGGTGCTGAAGTCCAGCCTTTCAAGTTTTTTGAGGAACACTTAATAACGCTCCCACATGTATGTGGGGCTATTTCCCTCCAACCAGTAGGTAAGCAAAAGTCTGATATCTTGTACATGTCACTTTCTCTTATCTGTAGTCAAACTACAAAGCCCTTCTTATCCTCAATGCAAAACCAAATGCTCCTGGCAGTCTCTGACCTCTGTTTCATCTGCTACAGTTTACAGAGGTGAGAATATACATCAAAGACAGACAGATGCAGTGGAAGTCTTGTCAACTTGCCTTCCTCTCTGAGTTGTGAAAATACACTAATAGGGATAAAGCCTCAGCTCTAAGCTCCAGGGCTTATCTGATTGTGTTGGGGCAATGTGTGCTTAGCCAACGTGTTTTATTGGATTTCTTATGCCAATGAAGAAAGCAAGGACTGGAAATGCAGAGGCGGTCTTGGCTCCAGGGACAGGCCTGCATTTCTTTCCACTTCCCAGAGGGGCATTTACTTCCAGAAAAATTGAGTCTTGTTTTAGGTTTATGTAGGAGAGCTCAGAGATGTTAAAAAAATTTTTTTTTTCCTCTTTTGAGGTTAGTACAAAGGAAAGCAATAGTTATGCCTGTCTGCAAACCATGTCTATACCAGAGCCAGGATATTTGGGGTATGTTACCTGCATTATCTGGTCAGTGGCACCATTATGAGAACCTGAAAAGTCATAGACCAGGTCTCAAGGAACTGCACCTGACTGTCCCTCCTAGGCACCTATCACACTGAAGTTCCCAAAGGTGGGTTGTCTCTCACCATCTCTGCAATTCAGCTCAACTACTTGGCCACACCTACTATGGATCAAGCAGTGACCCAGAAGTTTGGGAGGACAAAAATGAAACATACAAGGTTGTCTCTAAATTCAAGAGGCTTATAATGTAAGAAGACCAAACTTGTGTATATGTGTAACACTAAAGATAAAACAACAATAAAAAAATGGAATACTTAGATGTAGGGGAAGTTGGGTTAGACAAAACTATGGAGATTTCATGGAGAAGATGAGAAGGCAGCTGACCTTATAGGGTAAGGCAAGAGGATTTAGATACACATGAAAGTTGCAGATGATAATTTCCAAATAGCAGGGGGGAAAGCTGAGTAGTTGGGAATGAAGAGCTGGCTTCTGCTATGTTCACTTTCCTTTATCAGCTCGATTCCTTTGTAGTCTTATTTACACCAATCGCACACTCTTACTGTTAAGAATTGTTAATTTGAATAACCGTCCCCACTCCCACTATTTCCTCTCATGGGAGGGCAGCTCTGGCTACATTGTGCCTTTAACTGCCCTCTTCCATTCATCTGATTGATAAGGTTGAAAGGAGAATATTCTCTGGGATGTGGCTCAATCCCTTGTTCTCCCCAGGGACCCACTCCCTGCAAGAAGCATGCTCTCTGTGCCTCCATACCTAAGATTTATGGGGCAGACCCACATCAGGGTAGGCCTGTGCTGGTCAGCACCACAAGGTGGGCTTTACTACTGGGAATCCTTCTTAGATATAGATAGAAAGCATAATCTCTAATAGTAGATCTGTCTGGCAAAGAGGGTGTTTGGGCCTGTACCTGTAACTTATTGTTCCTATGTTGGTTCAGAACTCTGGGGAGATGGATACAAATGATTAAGCATGCCCGAGGCCAGCACCTACCCTCTTCATTTCTCCAATCACTCCACTCTTGCTCCTGACCCTCATACTCCACTGATGCTGCTCTTGCCATGGTCTATGTAACTTCTCTGATCAGCCTACAAGGCAATTTTTAGTCTTCAATGTAATGAAGAGCGGTGGTTCTGGTGATTTAGCAGTTTCTAAAACTTCAAATTGGAATGTCTTAGTAGACCATAAAATATTGCTGTGCCTTACAATCCATAATACCTTCTATTTAGTTCAGTATAGTTCTGTGACATTTGCAAATGCCCATAGCATCCCCCCACCACACCTTGCTTCTATGAGCTCCTGCTTTCCTGGTCTCCGCCCCTCTTCACTCAGTCCCTCTCAGGCTCCTATGCTAACTAGGATTCCTCAGGCTCTGTTCTGGACCTTGTTCCTTCTTTCTTTCCCCTACTCTCCTGGGTGTTCTCACCCTCCCCCCCGCCCCTTTCCAGTTGCAAACTGGACTTTATCCCCAAATTTATACTTCAGGCCTTGATCTCTCAAGTCCAGAATTTCCCACTGGACACATTCACTCAGCGAAAACACACAGATCTGATGCTGGAATTCGTCTCCTCCTGGGAAATCCTGTTGGCAATCCAATGCTACCCACTCCAGTGAATTCTCCAAGTCATCCCAAGCTCCCTCTTTCCCCTCTCTAAAGACAATGCATGACTAAGTTCTGGTTATTTTACCTAACACATCTCTGTTGGATCTGTCTAATTTTCCCCATTTTCTGCAGTTGAGAAGTCAGGTCAGACTGCTCTCATCTCTTGGCCTCCTCCCTGCTGGTCTCCCAGCCTCTAATCTTGGCTCTAACCCATTTCCAAACTACCAGGATGAGTTTTCTGAACACAAATGCAATTCTGTCATTTTATCCTTTGACATTTTCACTGGTTCTCCACTGCCATCCATCCAAACTCCTTAACAAAGTTCAAGGCCTTGTCATTCCAACTCCTTCAGAATGCTGTGCCTCAAGTATATTGAACTACTTTTCATTCCCAGACATGTCTCTCAAATCTGGAACACTCATCCTCTGATCTCCCTTTCCAACCCCCTACAGTCATTGCTGTACCTGATCAAACTCAGTTCCTACATCCCCTCTGTTTCCATGGCTAGGGTAGAGTAGAAGTCTACCATATACATTCTAATAGCACGCTACTCCCACTCCATATAACCTTTGGCACTATATTATAAAATGCACACTTACACATCTCCCTTTTTGAGAAGAAAGTTCACTCCATGAGAGATGGATCTGTGTGGTTCACCGTTGTATCCCCAACCTCTTAACACCATACCTGGCATGATTATGGAGGAAACAAATCAAAACACCAGTGAACAGATGGGTCTGAGTGGCAGAAATCAAGGAGGCAAGGATATGAAAGATCCAGACTGCATGAAGCTGCATGACTTTGAGAGGAAGATTAGTCCCCAATCCAAGTGGAAAAACCCAGGTATCCTAAGGTAGATACATAGTCAGCCTGACTCCAGAGGAAAGAATTTGCTGACTTGCTCAGAAATACTCCCTCAATTCACTGTAATTCACTTTAATGCTAAGATGTGGTTTACAGGTAAATTTAAGAACAAATTAAGAAAATGCATGTTAGAAATTACCCTATGATAACAAATGCTGTTCTAAAGTGTTAAAACTTCACCTAAAGATGGGTCACCAGCCTTCCTTATGGGCACCCTACTGAGCCTGAGCCAAAGGCTGCCATCTCTAGCTGAATGGGGGCTCACAGCTAAATGGTTAAGCTAAAGCAGTGATTTGGAAAGAGCATGACAGTTCTCCTATTCTTCACAATTGCAATTAGATAAAATTAAATTAGCCCAATGTCTCTCCACCAAGCAGATTACAAATTTTCCACTGGAAGCAGGTGAAAGTTTTCTAAGATCCCTGCAGATGAGAGCTGAAAATTGTCTTTATCTTCCCCCTTCTGGTTATTTATAAAAGAATATGATGTACATTGCAGAAAATAATTGAAATATATTAAAAAATAGAAATTATTCTTGAGACTACATTCAGAAAGTGTTAATATTTTGATACATCTTTCTTCTAGGCATATATGCATTTTTATGTAGTTGAGGTTATGATATAGTCATATATTCTGATTTTTCCCCATTTAAAATTATATTCGAAACATTTTTCATGGCAATAAAACTTCATAACATTATAATACATGCCTTGTAATTTATTATTCCACCAATTCCTCTGTCTGGACACTAAACATTTAAAAATTTCCTTCAGAGGGGAATGACAGATATAACTTCCAGTGCCTTTAGGGACTGTACACCAATTTTTTAAATTGCTTAAGCAAAAGCAGAATTAAGAATAAAGAGAATCTGGTCTCTGCCCCACTCTCTCTTAATCAGATAATGTGTGCATTACCTGAGAGAAATGTTTTTGTGTTTTTGAAGTTCTAGATTTTTCATACTATAGCTCCTTGCTAGGAGTGTAGATTTAATGTAATTGCTTTGGTTGATGGAACAGACTTATGAATATTAATGCTTGGTTGGAGTGTAGAGAGAGACACGTAAGCACAGCCTTCTCCCCCGTGCCAAGTGCAAGCTCATGTAGTGAGTGGCAGTAACATCCATCCAGAAATCAGGTCCTAGGGGAAATGTGGTGCAAGGTGGCACAGTGAAGGCAGGCAGTGGGGACCCCTCTCCTCCCCTACCCCAACTCACAAGGATCTTGGGGAGCATCTCCAGGAAGGATTTAGCTTCCCTAACTCTAAAGTCATGAGGGTTTACACAAAGCTGTTGTAGTTGTTTAAAACCTTTGTTAGTTAAGCCATTCTATCTTCACTGTCTGGCCATCCTCTTTTCCAAGAACCGTTGAAGGGAGGGGCTGGATAATAAATGTAAAATTAATGCCATTTATTTTCTGTCTAGATCAGTAAACAACAAAAGACATCTATTCAAAAAATAAAATATCATTTTTTATAGTACTGGGGATTGAATCCAGGGCCTTGCACATGATGAGCAAGCTCTCTATCATTAAGCTACACCTCAGCCCTACAATATCATTCTTTTGAATTATATCTTTTAACCAAAACCATCCAAGAAACTTGAAATAATGCTTTTTCAAAATCTATTTGAAAAGTTAAAAACATTTTTTTTTTTGCATTTTGAAACTAGCATATGCTCTTTTAAATAGACTTGAAAGACAGAAAGATATAAAAAAGAAAATTAAAATTTCCTACAGCTTCACAAATAAGACATCCACTATCACATGGTAGTAAAGATGTTGAGGGGCTTTCATCCATGAAAGTTTCACATAACTGAGACCATACTGCATTTTTAAAATTGTATTTTACTTACTTCATTTATAAGAATTTCAAATATTGTTTAAAATTCCTTATGAGCATTTGATTGGCTGCACTCCCATTAAAAATACTCTGAAAAAACTTGACCATTTAGAAAAAAACTTGTATGTCCATCTTTAGCGCCACCCAATTTATATTTCATATTCCTTCCACTGATTTCTCAATCTGTGTTATGAGCCCCAACTTCTTTTCCTAGTTCAGAGCCATCTTTCTGAGTGATGACAAACCCTCCACTTGGATGTCCTACTGGCCTTTGGATGCAACAAGTCAAATAATCTTATCGTTGTCTCTCATACAACTTCTTCCTGTTGACAACCTTCTATTGCCAATACCTCCCTTTGCTCACTCACTCGGACATCAGAATCACCTCTCCTCCATTTGCTCCCCATATCCTAGTA
Source organism: Geosciurus inauris (assembly GCA_004024805.1). Lineage (NCBI taxonomy): Eukaryota > Metazoa > Chordata > Mammalia > Rodentia > Sciuridae > Geosciurus > Geosciurus inauris. The sequence goes on along the minus strand of PVHX01005257.1, from coordinate 77,589 downwards.
TTTAAAACCCTAAAGACTCTCCTTGGTAATTTTTTATCCATCTGTCCCTCCCAACAAATATTAGCAGATTTAACAAAAACAGGATGTCCAGTTAAAATTGAATTTCATTAAATGAATAATTTCCCTCAAAAACATGTCTTGTTTGTATTTGGGAAAAAACTTATGCTAATAAGGACTCGCTGTTTATATGAATTCAAATTTCCCTGGCCATTCTATACTTAACTTGGGAGCCCCTCCCTTCCCCCTTTCCCTGTCCACATCTAACGTGCCTTGTTCCTATCATAAGCCACAGGCACTGGATGCTCCCCGCCACCTCCCTGCCCAATTCAATAATCTTTACAAATCATAGCTCTAACCGTGACATACCTAACTCACCACCTTTGGTGGTCTCCATTGCTTACTCTTCACGCTGACATTCAGAGCCATCCACAGATGAGCCCTGACATGCCTGCTGGCCCCATAATTTACTGCTTCCCTGCAGGGTTCTTGACTCCAGCTCAAGTGCCAGTCTTGTGGTTAGGTAACCCACCCCACACTTTCCTTCTTCTGGCCTGGCCTATACTCTCCTAGCCATTTAGAAGTCCCTCATCATCTGGTATATAGATCACAAGGAAGTTTATCCTACCATTTGATAGGTAGAGAAAAATTGAAAATTGGCAACTTCATGCTGTTTAAACTAAGGTAATAAAAAGTTCCCTGCCTGGCACTTCCTGCCATCCCTGTTCATCATCTCACTCCATGCGACAATAAACATCAAGTACTGACTGCCTAAAGCAATGCTTCTCAAAGTGTGGTCCTCAAATCACAGGTGTGGAATCACATTTAGGGCTTGTTTGGCACTGTAGACTCCAATGCTGCAGCACTACATAATGAGAATCTACAGGGAGCAGTGGGACTCAGTATTGTGAACATGCTTCCCAGATGAGTCCTATGCTCACTGAAGCCGAGAATCCCTGGCCCCATTGGAAGGCGGCTCAGTCTACTCTGCCAACACTGATCCCTGATTGTGCCCTACACTTTCCCATCCCGATGCCTCTAGAGGCTTTGCTGCTCTGATCACTGCAAGATCCAGGCAATCAAACTTCTCATGCGCCACCTAAGCCCTGCTCCACTTCAGCCTCCTCCATGAACAATTCCCTGATCACCACAAAGTATACAGAAAGAGGTACTATGCTGCTTATGGTCACTAACCATGCATTTGTCTTACTCCGTCTGACAGAACATTCCCCCAAGACAAAGATGTCTTTCTGTATTCCCAAAGAGACTAACAATATGATATGCTGTGGTAATTTCCAAATAAATAGATGCTGCACTAATATCAAAACAAAGTCAACAGCCCAAAGAAGCTAACTATCAAGCAAAGATGAGCGCCCTCCAACATATTAACTGTGAGGAGGCCATACTCCTGTATGTTTAGGCTGTGCTTGTAAATTGTAATGACGATGGGAATACAGGTAGGACTTGTGTCACATAAGTCAGGTCTACTCAGTAAACTTCTCCATGGCCATTCCTGCCCCACCCCAGATCTGTGAGTAGGCTTTGGTCCATCCAGAAATTGACCTGTCTCTAGGTGACAGTTGTGCCTGGATCTGTTTCAAAAAGACACTGCAAATTCCTCCTTCCCTCTCCTTCCACTCCCATCCCACATCTCCATCTCCCTATTTGACTCTCCAATCCCCTTTTACATCCTGCAGGTTCTGCTTCTTCTGATACCTCTGGACTCTGACTCTCCTTCCCCATCTCCCTTCTACTATCTACTCTGGGCTTCCTCCTTTCTCCTGAGCCTCCCAGCTCTTCTCCACACCTCTGCATTTGTGGAACCCAAGTCCTTGTGTCACTCACCTGCTTCAAGTTTTCTCTGGGGCCCTCATCCTCACAAGATCAAGTCCAAACTTGTTATGTGCTAAAGGCTTGGTTGCCAGCATGTGGCACTATTGGGAGGTGGTGAAACCTTTAGAAAGTGGGGTCTAGTTGGAAAGAGGGTGTCACTGGGGTAAAAATTTGAAGTGTATATTTTATGCCTGATTCCTAGTCTTTCTCTTTCTGGTTCCTGGCCGTCATGATGTAAGCAGTTTTGCTCCACCATGCATATCCCAACATGATGTTCTGCCTCACCATAAGCCCACAGACATGGGACCAATCAACCACTGACTAAAACTTAAACCTATGAGCCAAAATAAATCTTTCCTCCTTTAAGTTTTTCTTCTTAGATATTTTGTCACAGCAACAGAAAGCTAACACAAGACTCTTACTTGGACCCATGGAGCCAATCACAGTTCAACCTGTCTTTCAATTCTACCTCATTCAGTAAATAGTCCCTGGTTTCTTCTATGTGCTGGACCATGTGATAAATGCCAAAGATATGAAATCGAAGGGACCCAGGTTCACAGAATAGAGATGAATAATGCAAATAGATGGTGTATAACGGGCTCAGTAGAAACACAGGACTTGAGACTCTTAACCAATTAGTGGTTAGTTTTTTCAAGGCTATGGTTAAGTCTCAAGCTCCAGGTTCAGGTCTCTTTCTACTACTTGATGCAGCCTGGCCCAAAGACTTCTGACTTACCAACAGAATGGAAGCAAAATGAAAAGATAAGACAAAGGATGACCCATGATCAAAATGCAAATTAAGTACTGAAACACAAAACCCGTAAGTCACAATGGTGATACAGAATCACAGTGAAGTGAGATTTTACAAACACAACACTTATAAGATAGAAACACAGGGAGATATTGAACATACATAAACCAGCCCTGATGCTGATCTGTGACTCATCTATGCTGGTCAAGTAACGGAATATCAAGACAGCAACCTACATGTAGATACCAATAGCACATTTGGGCAGGGGAAAAATGATACTTATGTCTTTTTATTCTAACATCTATAAAAAAAAAAAGTGGAAGAAATCTACCTTTAAAAAAATCTAATGAATAGAATGGGCATGCTAAAAGTTTGAATTTATTTCAAGGCACCAATAACCTAAGTTTGAGAAAATGCTAAGTAATTCCTAATAATTCCAAAAGGAGATGGGGAGTATATCATATCAAATGTAAGGCAGAGAGAAGGAGAGAGAGAAAGAGATGAGATTTCTAGTACATTCTGTTGTCAGAGGGCATCATGGCTTTCAATACAAAAAAGATACTAAGTTTGTGGGACTATGTTTTTAAATTGTGGATTTTGATCATGTCAAGAAAGCAATTTAGGAGGTCGTGATGTTCATTTTTTTAAAAAAATAAAAGAGCCGGGCACAGTGACACATGCCTGTAATACCAGAAGGCTTGGGAGAATGAGGAAGGAGGATTTCAAGTTGGAGACCAGCCTCAGCAACTTAATGAAGTCCTAAGCAACCTAGTGACAGCCTGTCTCAACAATTAAAAGGGCTGCCTATGTGGCTCAGTGGTTTAATGCACCTGGGTTCAATCCCCAGTACCAAAAAAATAAAATAAATAAAAATTAAACAATAGCAACTAATAAAAAACACAGTGTTGCATTTCATGCAGTGAAATACTACATTTTATGCAGCACTCTAGTGTACACATGTATTAGTTTGCAACATTATGTACATTTCATGTGGTAGGTTGCAATCATGGAAAGTCTAGGAGACTTTCATTAGAAAATCTTCTATTTTTAACACATACCAAACACACTCAGTTATGAGTACTGACCTTTTCTTCATTCTTCAATTTTGTGCTAAAATTAATCAGAGTATGGGGGTGGAATATTAGAACTGGAAAGAGGAAGCAAATTAGCAGAATGTAAATGAGTGAACTGATAACAAGATATCAGAGAGCAAAGGAATGAGATAGATGAGCTCTGGTGAATTTTTCTAAAGTCTCTGGCTTGTGATAAAGATTCCCTGGACATTTTCCTTCCTCACTGGAGCACTGGGTATATAGCTGCTGCTCAATAACTGTTTATTCAACGAGCCTCTAGAAACACTTTCTCTGTGGTAATACTTGCCATAGTGATTGTTGTTCTTTCAATGTCTTTCTCCTCCAACAGAGCAGTTCTTAGAAGGCTGGGGCAATGTTTGGGTCCACTGCTGTCCCACCCACCCACACATGACAGTACCTGATATATAGTAGGTATTCAATAAGGTTTTGTTAGATTGAACTGAAGAGCATCAAAGGACCATAAATATCTAGTTCCAACACCCATTTGATGCTTGAACCCCTTTGCAAGAACAAACTGATCTTGGCTCATTGAGCAAAAGTTATTCTTTTGGGCATGGTGGGCACACACCTGTAATCCCAGGGGCTCAGGAGGCTGAGGCAGAAGGATCACAAGTTCAAAGACAGCCTCAGCAACTTAAGAGAGGCCCTAAGCAATTTAGCAAGACCCAGTCTCAAAAAAAATAAAGAGGGCTGGGGATTTGGCTCAGTGGTAAAAGCACCCCTGGGTTCAATCCCCAGTACAGAAAAACCTTTTCTATTGAGAGTAAAACAACAATAACAACAAAGCTCTATGTTTCCAGAGAGCAAATAGCTTGAGATTTCTTATGCTTCTCAACTCTGAGGAAAGGCTGATTCAAAGGAATTGTCATGTCCTTTTGTAGAATAAGGAGCTCTTGACAGTTATTCAGGATATAAATATTTGGACCTAATTTTTGGACCCAACCTGGCTGCTGGAGAACATAGGAGGTGGTTTTTCTAGTCTGGACAGCTTGAGGGCAGCAAACACTGTGGATCCAAAATTATTCCAGAGTTCCCATCTACATTGCCAACTAGAGCAGGCAGATGCCCAGGAGGGTCTGGATTTAGAGAAGCAGTGCATTGACCAGGTCAGTCAATATTGAGCCAAGTCCTGGTTGCTTCCCCCATGAAAAGCTCAGATTGAGGAGAAGTGGGGAGAGGTAGGAAGTGCCCTTGCTTCCTCACCTCCCTTTAGCTCCATCATACCTCCGTGCCTGAGTCTAGGTGTCCAAACCAATTCCTAACAGAGCAGGTGTTTAGAGAGGGTTGTTAAGGATGCCCAGAGCACAAATAGATAAGGTGGATGGTGCCTGTCCCAGGCTGGATTCCTTGGAAGGCACATGGTGAGTTATTAGTGGGGGAAATGAAAGATGCCCTGCACCAAGAGTTAACTCAGATTCAAAGGATTGCTTGCTAGTTGCTACTTTTTCTCAGCCAGGTAAACATCCTGACAGCTATTACCAATAATAAAAAAAAAGTGTTTTCTTTATCAAGAGTATTGATGGGTATTAAAGGTAGAAATAAAAGCCCTTTCCCTTCAGATATACCAAAGCAAAGTCTTTAACCTTCCTATGTCCTGTACCTTGTGTTCAATCAAATCTCACTTTTCTGTGACAAGAAGGCAAGGAGCAGAGTAACTGGTCTGCAGAAGTCAATGGATATCACAGAACCCAGAACACTTACATTAGCAAACAGGTTCAGTCTCCAGGCCCCACCCAGCAGCTACTCCAGTCTCCCTCTGACCATCTACCAGCATATGCTGAAGGCACATAAATCATCCTTGGTTTAACCTGAATAAAATGGAATCAAGAGGGCAAGTTGGAAGCCGGGCGTGGTGGCGCAAGCCTATAATCCCAGCATTTAGGGAGGCTGAGACAGGAGAATCCCAAGTTCAAAGCTACCCTCAGCAATGGTGAGGCGCTATGCAACTCAGTGAGACCCTGTCTCTATGTAAAACACAAAAAAAGGCTGGGGATGTGGCTCAGTGGTCGAGTGTCCCTGAGTTCAATCTCTATTACCAAAAAAAAAAAAAAAAAGAGGGCAAGTTGGCTTGGGGCCCAGGGAACGGGAAAGAAGCTGCAGATTGTATACTCCAGTGCCAAACAGGAACAAAGTTTGGGACTTATTTATTCACTTTTGTACTAAGGATTGAACCCAAGGGTGCTTAACCACTGAGCTATGTCCCCAGTCCTTTTTTGAAACAGGGTATATCACTAAGTTGCCGAAGCTGGCCTTGAACTTGTGATCCTCCTACTTCAGACTCCTTAGCTGCTGGGATTATAGGTGTGCACCACTGTGCCTGGTTTTAGTTTGGACCTTTTAAACAAATAATTCTATCTCTCTATGTAGTTTTGATGTCAGTTCTAACTTCAATGTAACTCAATCTCTCCCTACCTCAGGTTTCCAAGATATCATATATCAAAGATAAAACACGTGCCTACAACGTCTAGCATTGCCTGGCAACTTCAAGGGCCAGAACCTGATGTTAATTATCATTAGGATTAGAGCATTCCAAAATGGTTAAGAGCAGGTTTTGGAGTCAGAGGACTCTAAGATGCTGACTCCATGGGCCCCATCAGCCACGAGGAAATTTTCTTAACCTCTCTGAAGTTTAATGGTCTCATCTACAAATAATAAAGCCATTTCATAGGGTTACTGTGAGGATTAAATGAGAATCGGTATGTAAGCTATTTGGCATGCAGTAGATGCCCATAAATGATGGCTTGTCTCCCTCAGAAGACATGACCAAGAAAAGGTGAGTTCCTAATGAGTTATTCAAAAGCCACCAATGTTCAATGTCCCAAATATGTCCCTCATGTCCCTGCTCTTTCTCCCATTTTCCCTCTTACTGTGTATGGTGTTCCAGCTTCCCTGTTCTCCAAGTGAGAAATCCTACAGTCCTTTCAACTGCTCTGTCCCTCCACCCCCAACAACAAATCCATCACCAGGCTCTGTTGATTCTACTTCTTAAATATCCCAATTCTATCTGCTCTCCATCTGCCTTCCACAGTCCTAGTTTAGGCCACCATCCACTTGTCTATAGATAGCTTGCCTCCACAACCCAGTCTCCATGCTGCAGCCTCCCCTCTTCAATCCAGTCTCTAAGGTGCAACTTCTGTCACCTTTCTAAAGAACCAATCTGATCATGCCTTTCATCTTCCCTATCTTCATTGACTTCCCCAGAATAAACCCAATGCCTGTAAATGGCTTCCAGAGCTGCCTGTGATCTGCCAGTGCTCAGCTCTCTCCAGCTTCTTATCTCATCATAGCCCCTCTTAGTTTTGGTCACACCGAATAACCAGCAGGTCCCATAATGAATCACATCTCTGTCTTTAATAGGAGTTCACACATGTCATTCCCTCCTCTTAGGATATTCCTTCATTCCTTTTCTAACTAGTTCTCAAGTTTTAGGCTTCAACTTAGGCATTATTGCTTCCCACTTGGATACTGGATTAGATTAGATGCCCTTCCACTGTATTGCAAATGTCTATTTGTTCATCTCTCCCCTAGACTGGGAGCCCCAAGGACAAAACCGTTCTTGTCATTGGAACACCCCAAGTGCCTCAGACAGCACTGGCACAAAACAGGCCCTCAGATATTTGTCGGAGGCTACCAACTGGTCCTGCTCTGTGAAGCAACCTCTGGTTGAAGGTGATGACGACACTGAGCTGTCCAGTAGCTAAGCCAATCAGGGGCATTAGAATCTGTCTACTCAGCAAGAGCAACACCTACCTAGGATGGCCACCACTTCATCATCTTGGATCACCTCCAGGGAGCCAGAGACCACAAAGCAGAGGCTGTCGACGCTCTCTCCAGCATGGTAGATGAGGTCCCCTGGGGCACAGTGCACTGTCTGGAACTCCATGGCCAGTGCCCGCAAGCAGCCATCGCTGGCCAGTCGGAAGGCTGGGTGCTCCTTGAACACCTTGCGGTTCAGATGCACACAGATATCAGCTCTCATGTCCTTGGGGCAGATTTGCAGGACCTAGATGGGCACAGAAAGAAACTTGGCTCTGAGGATGAGGCAGTAAAAAAAATATAGACAAAAATCCCAACCCTTGTGCAACTTCCCATCTAGTAGGAGGAGACAAATAGGCAAAATAATACTTAGTGGTGAGTGCTAAAGAGAACAACAAAGGAGAAAAGGAAAAGCAGAGGAGGGACACAATTTTACATTTTAAAGTGTTTGTGCAATAACTAACATGGTTTCCACATAAACCCCATGATGTAAATGTAATTATGTCAGTTTATAGATGAGGAAACTTATACAGGGAAGTGATATAACTTGCCCAAAGTTGTACAAGCACTGAATAGGAGAGCAGGGATCTCAAACTTGTTGCTTATATCTTAACAAACTCCTGTTCTACACAGCTGGGCTTGTAATGACTTGCAGCATTTTCAAAGAAAAATAGGAACTATAAGAGGACATATAGGTCTCATCTTCTAAGTGAAAAAAATTTTAGCTTTTCTAGAAGAAGAAATATTTCCCTGAACTAAATTTTTGCAAGAAACCTCTGCCTGGCCCCTCACATAGCAAGCATTCAGTAACACAATAGGACACGTTTGAGTGGACTTTTCCAGTGAATTCAGGAGTGGTTCTGAAATAATTTCTCCCATCCTAGTCTGTGAAACAGCATGGGGCCTACAATCAAACATTCAGTGAAAACTTTTCCTTGCAGTGCTGAGAACTTTTCTGCCCCTGCTTCTATGCCTTAGCACAGGCTATTTGCTGTGCTGAAATATCACCTTGCTCTTGATAGCTTTATTTGTATTCACCCCCTCACCAGGTGCTCTGCATGGAAGCCTGCCAGTGGAAAAAGGTCAGATAGTTGAAATCCCCGTTCCATCCCCCTTAAGTGACTTAACAACTCTGTACCTCTGTTTTTCCTGTAAAACACAGACCGCTAACATTGACTTGTAAAGGTTAAATGAAATCACATCTACCAGTACACAGCTCAGGGAAGTGTCTGGACCCAGCAGGTGACTCATTGAACATGGCTCCCCTCCTTCTGTGTACCTGCTTGCTGGGAGTGGGGATGGAGGATTCACAGAGTCACAGAGAGCTTGGGCTGCCAAGGCTTTGGCAGAGTGCTTGCTTAGTGCCTTGCTCCATAAGGCTTATGACAAACAAGGCTCCTGCAGATGTGCAGATTCAATTTGGGTTTCTTCTTTCCAAGCACATCACGAGAGAGCAGGGAGCATGCGCATGTCATGTCAAAATGGTACTTGGTAGTTAGGAACCAAGATTTACTCTCCAGGTGAATTCACCTTTAAATATTTGGTTTCCTCTGACTTGGGCTTTGCTGGCAGAGGCTGCTAGTGAACAAGGCCAGGCATGGAGGCAATGTTTTATTCATAGGCTCTGATCCCAGAGCCCCAGCATGAGGAGGTGAGAGAATCTGGACTGGAGGAACTGCAGGCTGCTGCAGCCATCAGGGATTTCCATCTTCTCATCTACTAGCTCCACAGCAGGGTGGGTGGTGCAGGGTCCTCAACCCCACTGGCAACCCCCTCCCTGGGCTGCCTTCCCTACTGCTTATAAGAGATACCCTCCTCCTCCAGAGCCTCAAAAGCCATAGGGAGATGTCACTGCTGCAGGCTCATAGCCTCCCTGGGCAGGACAGAGTCAAGATTAAGGAAGAGGCTTTTGGTTCAGGCAGATCTGGATCAATCCTGGCCTCAACATTCACTGGAAGCAGTACTTGGCTGACCTACTCTTCATTTTTGAACTTGTGTGTGGATTTTTTTTTTTCCCCCCAGTTCTGGGGACTGAACTCAGGGCCGCTCTACCACTGAGCTATATCCCCAGCAGTTTTTGCTTTTATTATTTTGAGACAGGGTTTACATTGCCTAGGCTGGCTTTGAAATTGTGATTCTCCCAAGTAGCTGGGTTACAGGTGAGCACCACCGCACCTGGCTCTAGCATGTATGGGATTTTTGCAAGGATTCCATGAGCTGTTGTATGGAAGGTCTGAAAACACACAAATGTTCAGTGCTCAAGATGTCATTTTTGATGTTATTGTAGCAGCAACATCAAATCATCTTAAGGAGTCTGTACTCCAGAAGTTCATAGCCAAAAGGACCTTAGAGGACATGCAGTTTCCAGGTATTATAGATACAAAAACAGGTTCAGAGAGACACACAGGTGCTCGCGAAGTCACCAGCTACTTACAAGTAAAACCAGAGGATTCCAGAACTACCACTCCACTCTGTGGCCTCCCTGGTCATCCCTGGGAGAGGCATGGGTTCTCTCTCTAGCAGCTGCCTGCCACAAGCCCCTCCAGGGGGAACAGCCATCCAGGCCACACTGGGCTCTGCTATTCCCCTTCCCATCTGGACCAGGAACTGGGGCAAATCCCAAAGCCCTCCAGGAAAGTGAGATAGCAGGGAGGGAAAGGGAAGGTAAATGCTGACTGTGTCCTCTCTCACAGGCAGTGGCCCAGCCCAGCCCTACAGGGAGGGTGGGGAAGGGCTTCTTTTCAGACAATCAGATTCACAAAGGCATCCTGGTGCCTGGGAAAAGGAGCTCCAGGGCAGAGAGATCAAAGTTCCTTTCTGCTCCATCAACTGTCAGGAACCCAGAGAACCTACAAGCATTGTTGAGAGAGACACAGAAACAATAGGGACAGCTGAGGCAGGTGGTTGGCAAAGCCAGGGACTAAGTGCAGCTCCAACCCCCACCCTGCCCATCCGGGACATCAGAAGCTAGTCACCCGGGCTTCTGCTTTTTCCCTCCAGTACATGTTTTACCTTTTTAAAGGGTCGGGGAGGGAATGGAAGGCAAAATTGGGGAAGTCAAAAGAAAACTGGGTTCAAATTCCAGTTTTGCTGTTCTTTGCTCCATGACCAGGGGCAGTTAGTAAAAGAATTTGGGCCTCTTATCCTTGTGTTTTTTTGTTTTTTTGTTTGTTTGTTTTTTGGTACCCATCCCCAGCCCTATTTTGTGTTTTATGTAGAGACAGTGTCTCTCTGAGTTGCTTAGCAGCCTCTCCATTGCTGAGGCTGGCTTTGAACTCGTGATTCTCCTGTCTCAGCCTCCCAAAGTGCTGGGATTACAGGCGTGCGCTCTTATCCTCATCCTTTTGACAGTGATCGTAGCCCTTCAACAGAGATCCCTCCCACGGCTACTGAAGCCCAAACAAGGCTCTGCTGCAGGGGCAGACAGAGAGAAGTACAAATTGTATTTCTTGTGAATGCATGGTCAAGACATGATAGCTGCTGCTGTGGTGCTGCCGCTGTGGTTCTCATGGCACAGTCAACAAAACCAAAGTGACATTTCTTCAAAGTTGAGGATCAACTTTAGTTCATTTTTTTTCCTTTTACACTGTCAACTCTCAACTGACTATTCCAAAGGAGGAAGATAGGAACATGGACAGCTGATCCCAAAGGCTAGTTGAATTTGAACTTGAATATGTCAACAGGCATTTTTGCAATAGTGTTTATGTTTTCCTAATTCGACCAGTGAAAAGGAATCAGTATTTCCTGAGTATGTACAGATGGGCAATAAAGGGAGAAAGTGTGGTAGAAAAGACCGAGTAGAGAAAAACAGTCAGAATGGAATCTTGGCTTTAGGAAATATGCAAAGGAGATAATACATAAATGAATAATAGAATTCTTGTCCAGATTGAGAGGAGGGAAGATGAGTGGGTCAACACCCTTGAGCACATAATTGAAGGGGAAGACAACAAACCTCAGTTATCAGGAAAAATCTAATTTTAATGCAATTTTTTAAAATCAAAGTTCATGCAAGGAAATTCACTTTGAACAAAAGATCAAAAGCTGGAATAAAGACTAGGTCAGTAACAGTATTGTGCTACCTTAGAATTCGAAACAAAAGGAAAAATCAGTAATACTAACAAACCCCCTCTTTTCATGACCTGTTTTTCATCATCATCCCAATCTGGGAAATTCTGTCCTGGATACTTAGACTTCCATTTTCCTTTTTTCCAGGAGGCACATCTTGCCTTTCAAGGTTCTTAAATAATGGCTCTTAGTTGCTGGTCTTTGGGCAAGGCTGATCTGGAAGCAACTAAACCTCTAGAGAAAAGAACTGAGAATCCAAGATCACCCAAATGGAGTCTGAACCCAGCCAGGTTTGAGGGCCTCAGCCCACCTTGAGAAGGCCAACAGACGAGTGACTTCCCTAAGCTCCTTGTATTCCTTACCTTCTCCGTGTCAATGCCTCTAGACATGGACCAGGTAGACACGATGTAGTCCATGACGCGCTCACTCAGTCCTTTGGGCACCTGGTAGAGCTTCAGGAAGTCCCGAACACTGTTGAGCATTTCATGGTATCTGTTGGTATTGGCGTACATCTGTTGGAAAATTGTTGTCACGTTCCCAAAGATGGTGGCATAGAGAAGTGCTAGAAGCAAGGAGAGAAAGAAAGGAAATCATGCAAGACTGGTCCTTGAACCAGGGTCCCAGAATGCCCAGTGTGTCCAGAGCAAACCAGTGACTGTGGCTGCCTCTACCCAGAACAGACAGCTGAGACTCTTTCTCAGGAAAACTTCATGCCTAGAGCCTTTGGAAAAGTGGTCCCAAAGCAAGAGTTTCCTGATGTCAATTCACTAGGAAAAATGTGGGGAGAAAGGACCAGGCTGGTTGGGAGCAAGCGCCAGAGCTCAGACACAAGCAGTAGTGATGAGTAGGGGGAAGGCAGTTGTACCGCTTCCCTTAATACTTATTTTTGCAAAACTTTGACACATGTCTGAGGACACCAGTCAAATGTGTGCCCACAAGCTCCAGTCCAAATTCAAGCCTATGAGCTAACAAACTTCATCGAGCTCTGCTGTGTGTCAAGCCGTATGCTACCTGCAGGGGACAGGATGGTGAATAAGACATTCAGTCTTGGCCCTCAAAGAATAACAGCAGGAAGGACAGACTCTGAATATGCAATCACAACTTGTTAAACAGCCTGTCTGCAGAGGACAACGGAAGATGTTTTAACCTTTTTTTGCACTTATTGTTAAATCCTTGTTTTGCACTTAATAAAACAATCTGCTTCGCTGGCAAGGTTTCTGGAGAGAAGAGCATGACTTTGATATGGTGCAAATAGAATCGAGTCCCCTCTGAGATGTAATAACTATGTAGTATGTGTCATCACTGGTCCCCTTACATTAGCATCACTGAGAAGGACCATTATGTCATCTCAGATCCACCACTTCCAGGAAGCCTTCCCCTACTCCTTCTCCCCTACATCTGCAACCAGGAGGGTGACCATGACTTACTAGGCATCTCTCTACAGAGCTCATATTCCAATGTGCATTCTTATATAAGCTTCTTTCTGCCTGTTGCCTGAGTGAGTTGTTGCTTGAAGGCTGGACAGATCCTTTCCTTGCCATTGTACCCCAGACTCTAAATATCATTCCACTACTTAATAAATGTTCATTAAATTAGTGAGTTTCACACATGCTTTTGTTCCTGCTTTTTAAAAATAACTGATAAACTGGATAGGATTAAAACATATAATTTGATCAACCTTGACAAAACCACTAGTGCAAGTAAGATAGTGAATATATATCCAACATCCCCAAAAGTTTTGTCATGTCCCTTGGGAATCCTTCCCTCTTGCCCTCACCTGCTCTTCACTATCCCCTCCTCCAGCAACCACAGATCTCTTTTCTAACACCACACATCAGCCTACATTTTCTGTAGTTTTATGGACATAGAATCTTATAGCTTGTACTCTTTTAGTATCATTGATGTAATTCATACACCACAAAATGTATCCATTAAAAGTGTAAAATTTGATGGTTTTTAATATAGCTATAGACTTGTGAAACCATCACCACAATCTAAAATATTTTCATTTACCTCCAAAGAAATTCCATACCCATTATCAGCTGTTCTTCATTTCCCCCCAAGTCCCCTAACCATAACCTACTTTGTCTTTATAGACTTATATTCTGTACATCTTATATAAATTAAAATTATACAATATGTGGCCACCTGTAACTAACTTCTTTCACATTGTATCATGTATCAGTACTTCATTCATTTTTATTGTTGAATAGTACTCCATTGTATGGATTACCTGCATTATTCATTCATCAGTTATTGGACATTGGGTTTTTCTCCTTTTTGGCTAGTATGAATACTACTATTATAAATGTTCATGTTTAACTACATTTAACATGTTGAGAAACTGTCAAACTATTTCCCAAAGTAGCTGCACCTTTTGACATTCCTACTAGCAGTATATGAATGTCCCAGAATCTCTACATCCTTATTCACGCTTGTTATTACCTACCTTTTTGATTGGCATCCTAATGAGTGTGAACTGTCCATTGTGAATTGTCTCATTGTGGTTCTGATTTGCACTTCTATAATAGTTAACAATGTGGAACATCTTTCCCTGTGCTCAGCAGCCATTTGTATAGCTTCTTTGGAGAACTGGCCAAGTTTTTCGATTAGGTTGTCTTTTTATTATTGAGTCCTTCATATATTCTGGATACAGATTCTTTATCAGATATGATTTGCAAATACGTCCTCACATGCAGTAGGTTGTCTTCACTTTCTTTACTGTATCATTTGCAGCACAAAAGTTTTTGGTTTGGGTGTAGTTCAATTTATCTACTTTTTCTTTGGTATTTTTTTTTGACTGGCTTCTTTAAGCATCATTATTTTTGCTTCTGTGTTATTGTATCAGTAGTTCATTCTTTTTTTAAGGCAAATATTTGGAAATAATTAGAAATTCACAGGAAGATTCAAACATAGTATGGAGAAATTCCAGTTACCCTTCACTTACTTTCCCCCTTTACATTTTATATAACAAAAGTACAATGTCAAAAACAGAAGATAGACATTGCTGTGAAATATATGTATAGTTCTGTGTCATTCTATTACATGTGTAGATTTATGTAACCAGCACTAGAGAGAAGTATTCCACCACCAGAGATCTCCGTCTTGCTACCCCTTTATAGTCACACTCCTCCCTGGCAACCACAAGTCTTTTCTCCTCTATTATGTCATTTTAAGAATACTCTATAAAATAAATTGTACAATATGTGACCTTTTGAGATTGCTTCTACTCAATAAAATACCCTTAAGATCCATCCAGGTTGTTGCATATAGCAATAGGCCCTTTCCTTTTAATTGATGATGGCTATCCTGCTGTGTGGATGTACCACCATCATTTCTTTCAAATGATCTTAGTCAGATTTAGCTGACAGACAGTGGAAGGGAAAAAGAAGTGCATGGATCTAAAGTCAAGGGAAAAACCAAGTACACCTGAAGAGAATTGTAAATGAGGAAGAAAAGAGCACTACCAAGCTCTGGAAAGACATGAGGGAGTACTGTCAATCTGAAGAGGAGGAGCCAAACAGAAAGCAGAAATAGTGCAAAGCCTGAATAATGTAGATACCAGTTATTCTAAGCTTATAATTACTTCATAAACAAAGGACAGGTCAAAGCTCCAGCTTACTCCATGCCAGTAATGTCACAAAATAAGCACAATATCCTCCTCCCAGGGTCTGGGCCAGGCTGGTTGCCTTGTTCCCAGGGAGTCTGATCCTAACTCAACAAACCTGGAAGGCAGACCTGCCTCAGCTGTTTTTTGATCTACAACAAACCTGGGCTCATGGGCAAAGAGTAGAGGTGTGTCTTTATGGGATGCTTGCCAGAAAACTAATCTAATCCTGAGCTTTAAAAAGTAGTTACATCAAATCAATAATACAGTAAGAATAGCTCTGTTGGCCATGGTCTGAGTGCCAGGCAGCAGGTCCAAGACACTAATGTGCTGGTCAAAGCATTTTTGCACAGAATGCTTTATTGCTCAGGGGCTCTGTCCGAGCTTGCTTCTGAGGCATTCTGGAAGGTTAAAGGTCCTCAGGAGGGCCATATTCTAGTATGATGATGATGATGATGTAATATTATATTAAAAGTGGGTAATTCTGCTCAAATTCACTTCCTTAATTTTATATGAGGTTGTATACACGTTTTCATGCATACAACATTTCATTTGTTATCTTGATATCTGTATCAAGCCCTGTACCTGCAATTCTTAATACCTAACTGGGACAGAAGACATGTTAATTGACCTATCACCAAAATGGACATATGATTGTAATGTGGGGAGAAAGGAAGGGATGTGTAATGTCACTGTCAAGAGTTGGGAGAAAAAAAGAAACAGCCAGACTGAATCTGGCTATGCAGAGGGTGTCTTGGATCCTTCTAAACATTAGTTCAGTCCTTCCATTTGGGAAAAGGAAAAAGACTTCTCCCAACTACAAGACAAAATGCTGACTTGGAGAAGAAAATGTTTCTTTATCCAGGTGGTTTAAGTTTTATATTGTATCATAGCAAGAGCTCTGAGTCGCACCCAAGGGAAAATAAGATCACATTCTCTAGCCCTTAACTAGAGATGACTATATGGAACTTGGGAAGGACAGCAAAAGTCCCCCCACACCCTGGTCTAAATTTTTAAGGTTTAAATTTTTAAATCTCAATTTCTAGGTTCAAATTTTAATTTTGGGGGAGTCTAAAGTATATATAATCATAGTTCAAAGAGTTAAGTGTTCAAAACTTAAAAAAAAAACCCATAGTCCTTTGACCTCTCCTTTTCATGCAACTTGCAATTGTTTAGCTGATTGTTTTGGTATTTCTCTGTTTGAATATCAGGCTCAAATCGCTATATCCCGATATTTTGTTTAAGGCATTTTCCTTGCCTTCTGAGAATTTAGCACTTCCTCCTCACCTCCGGCATCCCACTCATTTCACACACCTTTTCCCATTACGCCACACTCCAGGTAGAGCTTATCGTTTGAGTTAGATCCATATCTGTTTATGTTCCAGTGTCCGGATGAGTGCTACTCACAGCTGAACCACGTAATAGCACTTGTTTCTCCGCAGTGTTCTCTTTTACCTGTAGCTTATAACGGTCTTCGTCTTTTCATTTGCTTAATTTTCTTACCATTCATTTAATTCCAAACTTTCCCACAGATAAATCTCTTAACATATTAGAGCACATTAACTTGTCAATTTAATTTTCTTAAAGTGGTCTTTCCTGGAAGCTTCTGAATCCGTTCTATTGCTAGTTGTGTGACTCTTCATTAGTAATCTTATTCAGGTTAGAGTCCCTCATGCCTGCATCCCATTGACCCCTCCCTTTCTTCTCTTCTCCTCTAGTAGCTTACTGAGAAAGGGAATAGGAGCAGAGCTTTTGAGACCTAGTATGTATGCTATTGTAGTTGATGAATAGCTTGGCTAGGTATAAAATTCTGGATTGGAAATAATTTTTCTCAGAATTTTGGAAATATTTCTCTAGTCTTGTTGAGAAATGTAAACCATATCAAATCTTTTTTCTCTCAAAAACTTTTTACAATGTTCTGACAATTATATAATGATATACATTTTGCTGTGGTTACATTTTCCTCTTTTGTGCCAAGCTTTCTTTTTATATTTTTATCAGGGCATTATAATTATACATAATTTATATACATAATAGTGGGGCTCAGCGTTGCATATTTGCATAGCATTGTGCTAATCTTTCAATAAACCCTTTCAATGTGAAAATGTCCTACATTTTAAGAAAATTTTCTTGGATTATTTCTTTTATGATTTTTTCCCCTCTATTTCTCTGTTCTCTTTTCCCAGGCCTACTATCGTTCAGGTGTTAAACTCCGAGAATCATCTAATTTTCTTAAGTTTCTCTCCTATCTTTTATATTTTGTGAGAGCTTTCTTCAACTTTTGTCTTCTATTCTTTTTACTGAGTTTTAATTTGTTCTCATGCCTTTAATTTCCTTGATCTTTTTGTTCTGAATAGCATCCCATTCTGTTTCATAGAGGAGAAAAATGATAGATATATTTAAGTTTTCTTCTCCCCACTTGGCTTCTGTTTCCTCATAATCATGTTTGTCTGCCTTTCACATTAGAAATAAATGGAAATTCTTAGATGTCCACTTGGATTTAAGAATGGGGCTCTAAAAAACTGATTTAAGAGTTTTGTGTGACTGAAGGTTATTGACTGTGACAAGTTACTATAGAGTAACCTGGCTGGAGCTAGTTGAAGAACCAACAATGCCATCAACTTTGGGGTTGTCCTTTTGGACTGTGAGTCCCCAGGGAAGACAATCTCCTTTCTGGAAAATGCTGGCAGTGCTCAGTTACCGATGAAGGAGAAGGCAGCTAGAGGTCTCCACATTCAGTGCATAAACTTTCCCTTAATCCCTATTTTCATACAGTACCTCTGCCTTCACGGTGCCTGCTGTCCCCCATACAGAAACCCCAAAACAAACCAGGGTTTTTGAGTAGGGGAGGGGCAGCTGCATAGATCAAGAAAGAGATCTGGGAGTCTAAGTGCTTCTTAAATTTTCAACCAGCCCTCATTTTCTCAGCACCACCTTCACTCTCCCTTCTGGAGGCACTTATTGATACTAATGTTTGAGTTCTTTGGGGGGTCTTGGAACAAATCAAATTATTTCAGATTTTCTCTGTGACACTTTAAGGTTTAGCTTTATTGGCTCTACCAAGCTGATCACTGATTTTCAGGTCTCAGATTTTTCCCCTTCTACTCTCTCTCCTCTCGTTCTCTTTGTGGGTTTGTGCTCTGAGAAAACCTTCCCTTGCTGTGGCGTTAGTGGAATTTCAGGGGTGGCTAGATGTAATAGTGTGTGGTCCAGTCAGCCATATCTAACAACAGTGGTATGAATAGTCTGCAAAGACTTTTAGAATTTCTGCTTTGACCCAAGGAGGCCCATATGAAAGTGAGAAATAGTTTCCAAATCTTCAAAGTCAAGAGCTCTGGGCAAAGTTATAATAATAAATAGAAACCTTATCTCAAGGCAGGTATTATCACTACCTAGCCAATAAAGAAACTAATATCCAAGATCAGAGAAACAGTCCCACTGAGGTGAGAACCCAGGATCTGTTCAGTGCCACACTATCAACTCATCCCTCCCCAAACTTCAGTGTGTGCCAGAATCACCTGGAAGGCTTTTTCAAAACAGTGTTTGGACTTTACCTGCAGAGTATATGATTGAGGAGGTCTGGGTGGGCCCTAGACAATTTACATTTCTAACAAATTCTCAAGTGATACTGGTAGGAAGTTAGAGAAACATGCAGAGGTTGAGCGTCCTTTATATGAAATGCTTGGGACCAGAGGCATTTCAAATTTTGGAATCTTTTGGATTTTAGAATATTTGCACATATATGGAGATATCTTGGGTTTGGAACCCAAGTCAAAACTCTAAATTAATTTGTTGCATATACACATAGCTGGAGATAATTTTATATAATATTTTTAATAATTTTATGCCCCAAGATTTCACAGTGTATAATTTTCCACATGTGACCTTATGGGCACTCAAAAGATTGCAGGTTTTGTAGCATTTTGAACTTTAAATTTGGGGATTAGGGATGTCCAATCTTAACCAGGACTATCTTCTATTGCCAGTCCTTGTTTAATTTCAGAATGTCATGAAACTGTATGGATACAAGTGTTGATTGACTTTTCTTTTTCTTTTGGTACCAAGGCTGTTTGGTTTTTTATAGATTACTTCTTCTGGTGTAAGGATAGATATTTTAAAAGAAAATAGCTACTTAGCTGGGCATGGTGGTACACACCTATAATCCCAGCAACTCAGGAGGCTGAGGTAGGAATATCACAAGTTCAAGGTCAGTCGGCAACTTAGCAAGACCCTCTCTCAATAAATGAGTTTGTCAGGATGAATCCAACTACTATGCAGAACTATAAAGATCTAATAAAAAGAAAAAAAAAGTGGGAACAACAAAAAGGGGTGGGGGGTTGGGGATGTGCTTCAGTGGTACATCAGTTCTGGGGGTGGGGAAAGAGCTGTTTATCTATTAAAAGACCATTTGCTAAAAATGGAGAGCAATATTCTTTCAATATTCTTTCTCTCCCTCTCTTTCAATTCTACTCCTACCTTGGCTACCCTGCTGCCTCAAGTACTCTGCCTGCTGCCTCTGTACTCGTAGGTACCAAACTATGAGGAAAACTGAGGAAGTAGTAGAAGCCCTTTACAGGCCCTGCTTCCAAAACAGATAATACTTGAAATTCAGTATCCATCCACTAAGATTAAGCCTTACTGCTGCTTATTTTACAAAGACCTCTGTGTGTGTGTGTGTGTGTGTGTGTGCGCGCGCGCGCATGCAAAATAAAGGATTGTGCTGTATGAATTCCCTTTAAAATAAAATCTTCAGTTTTGCAATCTTTAACTCCCCATTAGCCATTCATGTGAATGGGATGAACTGCTCACTAAGTTGTAGCTACATTGGTAGCTGTGTTAGTGGAAGGAGGCTTAATAACACACACAACATTGGCACTGAGCTCAAAGCGGTGCAGAGATGTTCTCACTTCCAAGTCACTAATGAAGTACAAAAACAGGGTCTAACAAGACAGAGCAGGAGCTTAGAAGTTGAATCTTCTGCCATGTTAAGGGCAGCCTCCAAGTTCCCATAGGTGAATGCACTGATTATACACAATATTGTCTCTTATTAAGAGCAGAAAGAAGGGATTTTTAGCATTGTACCCTCTTGGTTCAAAGTTCAGCTCAATAGCCCAGAACTATGTGGCCAGAGGCAAATTACTTCTTTTTCCTCTCAGTCTGGCAAAAAGAGAAAGATACCTGCTCACTTCCCTGAATTGGTGGCAGAATTAAATGAGCTACTGTGTGCTATGGTTTCAGTGTCCTCGAAGGGTCCCAGGTGTTAAAAGTCTAGTCACTTAATGGTATTGGGAGTGGTGGAAACTTTAAGAGGCAGGACCTAGTGAGCAAGGGTTAGGTCATTGGGGGCATGCCAGCAAAAGGTATTTAAGATGAAGGTATTTTTCATGGAACCCATTGGTAGTTCCTGTGGTGCTGGATCACATCCAAGACCTTGTGCATGCTAGGCAAGCACTCTACCACTGAGTGACATCCAGCTGCCCTTGGTAGTTATTAAGAGATGGTTGTTATTAAAGGAGCAGACCAGGCTCCCATCTCTCTTTGCTATCTGCCATCCACCATGAGGCTCTTACCAAGAACCAAGCCAGTGAGGGTGCTGTGCCTTTGAACCTCCAAAACTGAGTTAAATACATCTCTTTTCTTCATAAGTATCCTGTGGCAGAGATCTCATGATATTGATGACAAGATGGGGGTCTCTATGACTAGCTTAATATTCTGGGTACTTTCCACACAGAACCTTAATGTTACTTTTATCTTTTAGTTAACAGTCCTAGAGTCAAATGTCAAGATAGTTGACACATGCTAGACAGCATTTCATTAAGACAGTAACCTGTAACACAAGACTGCTTTAAGTTGCAAATGTAGACCCCCAATTACCCATTTGGGTCCAGAAGAGAAATATTTAAGCCAAGCTCATCAAACATGGAGACCTTCAAACGAATCTCTAAAATCCATAAATCTTAAGATTTTTCACACAACAGCTAAAATACTGACCAGTGATTTTGAATAAAGCTCTTCACAGATGAGGAAAGGCTGAAGAGCAAGTATAAACCTGGGGAAAAGGAATGAGAGAGAATAAGGCCTGGGAACGAGACCGTCTTGATTCCATTCTACTCGGTCCACATGACAGCAACACTTCTAATTTTGTTAATGTAGTATTTTTGGTCTTTGCTGTTGTTGCTGCTGCTAATTATTCTAATGCAATAATGACGGAGTGGATGTGAGAATAATGTTTACATTGGCATGGTAACTGACAACTAACTTGGAAATTTTGACTTTCTGTGACTTATGATATCCACTGCTATGAATCTCGTCGTATGGGCAAAAATGAGTAGTAACAACGGGAAGACAATGAAATAACCACTCACTGCCATGCTAGCAGATCAATCCATACAGGATGAGGGTGCAGAGGAGAAGGCAGAGTATGTGTTTTGGAGAAAAAAAGCTGTCATTTGGAAATCTGGTTCCACTCCTGACCTTAAAATAATCATTTACCTTCTCTAAACTTCTTCACCTACAATGGGGTTCATAATTGCTTTGTGGCTTTACTTTTAATAAGTGGAATTACACACACAGTACTTATCAAAGTACCAGGAACATAATAAATGCTCAATAAATAACAATAGTTAATAGGATGGTTACAGTCTAGAGAGACAGATGCTTCCAGTTATTTCCTGGAAACATTACTTTGCTGACTTAATCAGATAGCTGTTTTAATTCATCAAACATTTACTGAATATACAGGAGTGTCATATGCTGTGCTGGAAAGCAACATGGTAGAGAGAAAATATTCTGAGCTCTGAAGAGAAAGGAACCCTTGTAAGTGTCTCAGTCGCCTCTTGCATGAAAGGGAAAAGATAATCCTCACCTCTCAGAGTAATGGAAGGACTTGAAGCATTATTGTGACAAGCACCAAATATGATGGTAGCGCGGAGCAGATCCATGTCAATCTTGGTTTTCAATTTTGAACCATCCAATGTTCATATCTGTCCATTAACCACCCAAGGACTCAGGTTTCCTCAGCTTTCTTCCGTGAATAGGTTAGGTACACCCTAGTGCACTATGTTGGCCTATGTTTTTCCTTCAACAGAAGGTTTTCTGGGATGTAGAAATTGTGGAGTCATTTCAGGGGCATTTTCCTTTGCATTCAGTATATGCTCAATAAATGCTGTTGATAAACTATTGAAGGGACTGTCTCAGAGATGTGAGTTTGCTTATGTTCAATTATCCAGTGGCTTTTCAAAGTGTAGTCTTATACCAGCAACATTACATCATCTGGATCTTTGGTAGAAATGCAAATTTCCATCCCCACTCCAGACCTCTCGGATCAGAATCTCTGGGAGCAAGACTCAGGAATTCATGTGTTTTTTACATTCTTCAGATAACTTTGAGGAGCACCATTCTATGTCACATTGATCCTCAGTGTTTGAGGAAAATTCCCATACCACATTCAAACTCAGCCGTGTTGGGGAATGTCACTTAACAAGCACAGTTCTTACAGGGGTGACATAAGGTTATTTTCAGGTACTTCTCATCTGTCGAATAAAACAGCTCCCACTCCATGGTAACCCATTAACAATGAGTGAGCACTATGCTCCACTCCAGACTGGGAGGATAGTAAGAGGGGCAAAAGATACTGGGTCATATTGAGGATGCAGAAAGAGGCTCTGAAGTGGCTACCCTTGACTCCATTGGAGGGAACAAAGTCAATGAACGTGGAGGAGGAGGAGGCCATCCCACAGGTTAGCAACACCTCCATGCGTGGGAAGCTCAGATGGAGATGACTACACTCAGCTCTGAAATGCCTGCCAGCTCTATCCCCCCATTTCTCCTTGGCCGGATCAGTCACTGCCTTGGGCACAGAAAGTAGCCTCCCAAAATGGAGAATATAAAATGCACCTACATTCCCCTATTTTATGACAAGAAAAGCCTGAAAACTTTTAATTTAATATCCTGCTAAGAATAGCACAAATTCCTATACCACATTCAAACTCAGCCGTGTTGGGGAATGTCACTTAACAAGCACAGTTCTTACAGGGGAGACATAAGGTTATTTTCAGCTACTTCTCATCTGTCGAATAAAACAACAGCTCCCACTCCACAGTAACCCATTAACCATGCAGTCTGCACCACCTCATTTCAGCCAGTGTTTTAATAGCACCACAGATAAAAGCACAGCCATTTCCAGAGGCAATTACTTCTGCAAATGAATCAAAAAAGGTCAGACACAGGTTGCAAAGGTCTTCAAATAATTTGCTACTTTTGTTTACTTTGTGTTTGCTGAGTTCTTAACTGCAAGAAGGCAACCTGTGCACAAGGCAAAAGAGACTGGCTTGCAGGTGCACAAACCCTGGGTCGGCTTCACCTCTTGGTGAGAGCCTAAGGTTTATATTTCACCATCATGAGTCATCAAAGAGTCAAATTAACAAAGCCATTTAAAATAACAATTTTAAGCAAGCATGGTAACCTTAACTAGACTCATTTTCTAATAGTTATGCCTAATTTCTAAGCTCTCACAAAACTCAACTTTTTCTTCTACATCTCAAAATATAAATGAGAAACTTTTGATAAGCTGCTATCGAGACCAACTAAATTGGAACATCAAGATGATTGGACAGAGAATAGCTTTTAAAGAAATGCCTCTTCCAGTGATAATAGAAAGAAATTAAAATCACTTTGCCAATTCACAACTCTGATCTCAGTTCCTCTAGCCTTTGTTGATTTTCCTAAATGAATAAAGCAGCTTCTTAGTTTTTCAAAGGCAGAATTAGGGTCATTTAGTTGCTTAGTGACACTATGTCAGAATGCCTCTCTCCTTGCTGCCTCCCAAATAATAATTACCTAGAATGATAGGTCCCCCAAACTTTCTATCACACAAAACGCCAAGAAGTAGAGGTCTATAAATCCATTGTATCTGACAAAGCTCTTCCTGTATTAGTCAGTTCTGCCACTGAGTAGCTCTGAGGCAAGTGACTGCACCCTTTGGATAGAAGTCCAAATATTTGTTCAGTGAATGAATGAATCATAACAGCAACAACAACTGATGCATATATAGCTCTTATGTAGGAGTCTTTGTTCTGACCACTTAGCATACACGGTGTATATTAATGGTAGATACTCTATCCTCATTTTACTGGTACTCTGAGTCAAGAATGTTGAAGTCACTTCCTTAAAGTCACACAGTCAGTGAGAAATGGATGAAACTTTCACATCCAGGCAAGCTGGCCTGGAAACTATGCAACTATTGCACCAAACACCTCTTGAATCTCTAAGTACATATTTCAATTGTGTGCTAAATACTGCTCTAATGCTTCATGCACACTGACTTATGTCAACCTCCTAGCCACCTTAAGAGGTAGGGACTGTTGCTAGCCTCATCTGCAGATGGGACACAGAAAAAGTTAAGTAGCTTAGCCAAGGTCACATAACTAGATAACTCAGAGCTGGATTCAAACTCAGGAAGCTCGGATATAAAGTCCATGCCCTCCACCTTTCCACCAGGGTTTCTCAGCCTCAGCACCATAGACATTTGGAGTCAGCTAACTCTGTTTTGGGGTACCGTCCTGTGCATTGCAGAATGCTTATCAGCCTCCTTAGCTTCCACCACTTGGCCTTTTTCATATTCCTGGAGACAATTTCCAATCTAATGGTGATGCCCATTACTGACATTGAGGACTTCTTATAAGCACAGTTATCTGTCCTTCATAAAGATTTTATCAGGTAGGAAATAATTCTTTGGCTATTACCCACACTATGAGTCTCTGCTACTTCCTGTCCATCAAATCCAACACATCATGTAGTCATACTGATTATCCCAGCTCTGATACCTATCTGCTGTGACTTTGGGCAAAATATTCAACCTCTCTCAGCTTTGTTTTCTCAACTGTAAACATAGGGTAATACCATTTGCCTCATAGAATTTCGGTGAGGATTAAATGTAATGACACACATGAAGTATTCCAGCAGTATATGCTCAACACATGTCAGTCTCTTGCTATGTTATCATGCCGGATCCACCTCAAAACATAACTCTTCCTGAAGCCTCCCAGACCATCCCACCTCACTTCTGCACTGTTCCCCTAGGTGGCTCCTATGTGATGAACAATACCCAAATGGGCCCTTCCAAGGTGGGGCTACCATGGCCATAATGCTCAGCCAGGGGACATACAGAATCACTGGTAGGGCATCTATTAAAATTACATTTTCCTACATTTATTTGCATGGAGAGATGAACAAGATTTTTTTGAAACTCCCCATGATTCTCACAGGCATCATTACCTCATCCCCATACATCAGCCTCACATTTGGTCTTCAAGTAACCACTGGACACCTTATTTTGAAGAACTCTGGCTATTTTCAATTGTTTTAAAATGTGTAAGGCGTAGGATATGATGTCCTATGAAACAGATTATAAAGCAATAGACTTAGCCACAGAAGTGCTCAATGATAATTGGGTAGTGATGATTGAAAAAAAATTTATATAAGAGAAAAAGTAATTGATTGAGGAAATTAGCATCTAAGTTTATGGAGGATTTTTTTCTAGTTGAGAGGAAATAATCAGACTAGATTCTGATTTTACAGTGTCTAGGAAAATATCACGGTCTTTAGTTTCTCTATTTTTCTCACTTGAAAGAGAAAAGATTTAGAAACAATGTGTAGAGAAAGAGGTAATTTTAGGCCTTCAAGACAAAGGCTGTTATTTTCCAAGGAAGAGAGAGATGGCTAGGAAGAGCTAGCTGAGTGTCAGGAGGAAGGAAGGGGCCTTCAGAAGGGTTCTAAACAGGCAGGCAGTATTTGCCATGATGCCCTGGACAGGTTTGCTTCCCGGAATCACTGGAGCTACAAAGCAATCAAGGTTATCCTGGGAGTAGAGAGAAAAATGAAAAGCTAAGCAGTAACTGGGGGGAAAAAAGACAAAACCAATGTTCAACTTGTATTCAGCTGCTTGGTAAGGTATTTATACACCATGATAGGTGTAAAAAAAAAAAATCAATCAGGAATCACTGGATAGCCAGGCACAGTGGCACATACCTGTAATCCCAGCAACTCAGGAGGCTGAGGCAGGAGGATTGTGAGTTCAAAGCCAGCCTCAGCAACTTAGTGAGGCCCTGAGCAATTCAGTGAGACCCTGTCTCTAAATAAAATAGAAAAAAAAAAAAAAAAAGGCTGAAGATATGGCTCAGTGGTTAACTGTCCCTGAATTCATCCTTGGTACTAAAAATAAATAAATAAATAAAATCACTACTCTTTTGTTGATAGTGCTATTACTGTTTGTAAAAGAAAAGGCTTGAGTGGTCTATTCCTCTGGGTTTTTCATTCAGTTTTACCACAGCATCACCAAACAGCAGTCAACTCAGTGGTAGCTACCAAGGACTACAGGAAGAGTATGTAGGAAAAAATACCATAGGGGAGGTCTTCAGAAATGGCATTCAGCTTCTGTCTTGTCCTTCTAGATTGCTTGCTATGGGGAACGTCAACATCCATGCCATGAAGACACTCCGGCAACCACAAGGAGATACCTATCATGTGCAAGAGTCATCTATGAAGTGGATCCTCCAGTCTTGGTCATGCCTTCTGGAATTTGTTTCACCAAGGGAGTCTTCCTAAAAAAATCTTTATAAGGAGAGGCAAGAAAATTAAAGGCAGAAGTAGGAGATATGATGACTGAAGTAAAACATGGGAGTGATGCAAGGAAGGTGCCAAGAGCCAAAGGATGTAGGAACCCTAAATGCTGAGAAAGGCCAGAGAACAGATTTCCTTGCCTGAAACATTCAGTAGGAACATGGGAAACTTAGTCTTTTGACCTCCAAAACTAGAAGGGAATACATTTGTGTGGATTAAGCTACTAAGTTCATGTTAATTTGTTACAGCAGCAATGAGCAACTAATACAGAGCGTGCGTGCGTGCGCGCGCGCACACACACACACACACATATATATGATGATATAATCCTAAATCTTTCAATTGAGAATGATTACATATGCACAGGCAATGAGCAGGGACCTGGGAGTAGGTGATATTTAAGGTGGCTCACTGGAATACTCTGGGCCTCACTCTGTTTCACATGCACACAGGAGGAAGACCACAGTCATCTTAGTGATTCACACAGCAACATCTTTAGAGTGTGAGTCCTCACTAGCCATGCAGGAGAGCCCAGAGGTGTGAAGCTGGCAGGGTGCACAGGAGGGGGAAGGGCTGAACCCCCTGATACACACAGAACACAGAAAAAGGCCAACAAGTTGAGATCCACTTCAGATGGCATCAGGAACCAAGAGAAGAGAGTAGTTTTAGATTGTAGGGCCAGAGCATCAGATAAAGAATTAGATCCAAAAATTCGCTTTGAACAAGGCAAGAATAAATAGAGATGGGGAGGCACCCCCTGAAACAGACACCTGAAAAGAACAGCAGAGGCCTGATCCAGTCATCCAACTGGAACTGAGGGTAGTCCTCCTCTATCCCCTTCCTACAGAAAGGTCCCAGAGAAGCTTCTTGTTCTACAGAGGACCAGGCAGGGTGGACTGCCCCCGGAAGTATCCAGGGAAGCTTCTAGCTGGAACACACTTGCTTACTTTCTCCTTGTCAGCTGTCTGCTATGTATGAGAGATAGACACAAAGATTAATATGACATGGTTCCTGACCTGTTGGTGTATATAATCCTGTAGCAGAAAAAAAGGAAGCAGATGAGTTATGATAAGTACATCGATAAAGAGGAGTAGTGGGGTAATTAAATAAGGAAGGAGCATCTAACTGCTTCTATTTGAGAGACTGAGCAACGAAAGGCCCCCCCAGATCATAAGCTGCTGCAACTCAGTCTTGAATTATGCTGGTAAATGAGGGAATGAAAGGAAAACGAAAAATTCCAGACAAAGGAAACACCACGGCCAAGAGGGAAGGTTCTACAGAAAAAACAAATTTTGTTTGAAGATATCCAAGTCTCTCAGCATGGCTAGTGTCTAGAACTCAAGGGTGGTGGTGGTGATGTGGTCCTAAGAGAGGAGACCTCAATGATCAAGGGTGTCATTTAGGTTTTAAACTGAGGCTCCTATTGTTTCCGGCTCCTCTAACCTTGGTCTCTGTATGGACTCGATGACCTCTGACCCATTATCCCAGGATGCTGCTCTGCTTTTGGCCTCCAGGGAAGGGATCTGAGCAGCCCACTTACTGGGTGCTCATTCTAATGGCTACTCTAAGGCCAAGGGGACACTCCCCATCTGTACATTCATGAGTGACCTACCATACCACTATACTTTCAAACTGCTGATTTGGTTTGCCAAGGTAGAGGGTCCACATGTATTATAGAATTTGTGGTTTGTTAATTCCAATACAAAATGATGGCTAGTAATAATTTTCAAATTGGCATAGCTTCTACAGCTTTTGAAATGTGTTCCAGCTTAATATGGCATGTGGGGAGAGGCTTTTGAAAGATGTTTTCACCCAATGACACATACAAGTCATCCAAGTGCTAGTAAATGGCAGACCAGAAATACAGCCTCATTCCTCTCTTATAAATTACTTCTCTCAGCCATACATTCAGGGGCAGGTAGCACTGTTTCTGCAGAGGAAGGAGGGTCTTTTTACCTCTCTTCTAAAACTTATATTTCAACCACTCAAAGAGGATCCTCTAAGCCAGCAGGCCCTCTGGATGCCTCCCTGAATCTGAAGGGAAGGATGCAGAGAATCCTAGAAGAGCCAGGATTGCCCCAGGTGTGTCACTATGACAGTGCTATCCATATGCAGCCCTGATTCCTGGGCTAGGAGGAGTTCCTAACATGGGAACTCCAAGTGGCCCAAGCTTATAGAAAGAGCCTAGACAGAGGTGATCCACACTGTGTGCTATTCCCCAGTGGGGCGTCTTTCTATCTTTTCCCCACGTTCCTTTCCTCATCCTTTTCAATTCAGTTACCTGAAAACTCTGCTTTTCCTGTGTCCCTGAACTCCATCCCTTCCAACCCTGTTGGTCCCTCTAGACTTCAGAGCCACTCCTTCTCAAAGGTCCACATTCCCATAGCTTCCCAAGCTCTTGCCCTTCTTCAGTCCTTTCCCAAACGCCTCTTATCCTGGCTATACACCATGGTAGCCATCATCCAAAACACTCGTAATCATATCATTTCCTGTTCCAAACTTCAGAGTTTCCCCCAATGAGCTCAGCATTGAGCCTGTTCTCCTAGTCATGGCACCCAAATGTGGCACCAACCCACCTTTGGACATTAGCTTCCATCTACTCATTCTCCCACATGCACTGTCCCTGCAAGCCATTTGCACACTCTTTATTCATGTCCTTTCCACATCAAATTCTTCATCTGTCCATTTTTTACCTGCTAGAACTTGATCCCTCCCTCAAGATGGAGCTCAAATGCCATCACATCTTTGCCTGTCTCCTCGTCACAACTCTCCTCTAGGCTCCCAAAGAGCTTTGATTTTACTTCTATTTTAATAGTTGTCACATGATACTTGAAATGTTATATGCAGACATGCCTTGTTCCCCATTCCAGAAGGAAAAGCAGGCTTCTCTAGGACAGGAATGAGAGGTAGCTCTCACCTCTGTTGTTCCTCCATGCTTGGCACACAATAAACTCCCAGAACATTATTGGTGATCTGAATTCCATTCCCTGAACAACCCAGTGATCTCTTGACTACCATGGGGTCTCTGGGGCCTTTACAGGCTGTTCATGAAGTCAGAACTATTTTCTCTACATGAGCTGTCCTGGCATACCTCCAGTGCTGCTGGCCTATGCCCGTGGTCACTTCTGGCCACCTCAGAAAACATGGTAAAGTAAAAAGTGGGCATCAGGCAGTGATTACTTGAAAAAAGTGAAGCGACTTTTTAAGTGGTAATGCACATGAAGAGTTGCCAGAAAGGCAAGAGGAAAAAAAATTCACCTCAAATTTGAAAGTCAATAGGTCAGTGAAATTTTCCACAAAAGAGAGCTGATTCCAAGTTGTGTATAAAATTGCTCCTTGATCATGTAAGTGGCACACTGAGATGCCCAAGAGCCTTCCTGAGTAGTCAATAGAACTCAGCTATGGTTAATTTTCCTCCAAGCCCATGCTGCATGAGAAGTCCCAACCACAATGTACATTCTCTTTATATTTTTCTTATGGCACACCTTCATCTATTTGGATCTCTTTCTTGCTTAGAATCTTCCAACCCTCCCTTATTAGAGAACAGGATCCAAAGCCCTTAATAAAAAAAAAAAGCAAACATTTATAAAATGCTTTGTGCCAAATATCATGCCCAAAATTTTAGAGATTATTTCAGTCAATTCTCACAGGTATAATTATCATCCCTAGTTTAAATATTTAGAAACCCAGATACAGAGAGGTTAAGTTACTTGCCCCAAATCACACTACAACCAAGTGGTAGAGCCAAGATTTGAACGTTGGCAGTCTGAGGCCTGAATGCTTTATCAAGGTACTGGTCCTCGTTTATGCCACCAGCTTCATCTTTCACACCTGTCTACAGAAGCCCTTCACTGAAGCCCAGATGAACTATGCACAGTGCTCCAAATGTGCCCTGTTCTCTCACTCAGGCTTCTGAGCCTTTGTTCTCAGCACAGCCATCATCTTAGTGACCCCCTTAAATCTAGGTCTTAACTTGGTCTCAGGATTTGTCTCCACTTTGAAAAGACTGAGAACCATAAAGAGCTATGATTTGTGTGGATTGTAGCTATTGATATTTTTAACACTAGAAATTAAGCCTGGAAACTTCTAAGATATTTGTTTGCTTAAAAATAATAATGTACCCCTTGCATTTTAATGTAGATATTTTTGAAATCAACAATATTGTCTCAAAGAGAAAATAATTAGTAAGAAGAGTATTGTTTCTTTACATCTGGCCATGTAATTTTAATATTTGACTTAATCGATGGCAACTACATTCTTACACCTGTTTCTGCATGTGATCTGACATGGCATGTCATTTGGGCTGAAGTATAAGAAAACTCTGCTTTCCAGACATGGTTTGGAAAGGATAGGAGTACTTTAATAGCTTTTCCAGGTAACTGAGAACATTCTTCTTTGATACCATCTTAAATTTAATAAGAAGTAGTCTTGTATAGTTTATTTGATACCATCTTAAATTTAATAAGGAGTAGTCTTGTATAGTTTATTTGCAGTGTGGAATCTGAAACTAAATTTTCATACACTGTTACATTAATCCATTGGTCTATCTCACACTTTGAGTGGCTCTTGTACCCAGCATTGATTTTATAACATGCATTAATCCTTTGAGAAATACAGATTTGTTGGCTCTTACAGATCTTCCAAAAATCAACACATTTCATTAAACCACATAGGTATTTTAAAAATCACATTACTTAGCACCAGCAAGCTCATCAAAACAGCCCATACCACTGGAAACTATCAACCCCCACAGTGGCACATACCAGTTTTCCATAATTGTAATTTTTGCTTAAAAGCCTTACTTTTATCATTAGCAACAAATACTGTCAGTTGTTTTCCTTGAAGCAATGGGCTTTATTTTCAAGAAAATAAAATACTAGAGTCTGGATTATAGTAGCTCATCTGTCAGTCTTTCAGGTAAAAACAGCATCCAGGAAAATAACATGAATTCATCTTGGAATTCAATTGCACAAAGGCTTTTTCTTCAAACTATAGTATAGTGAACAGAAGTGCTTGATGTATCATTCTCATTTTGTCACACAGAATATTAAGATATACTCGAGGGTTGAAATTTAAGTGACCTGTCCTTTAAAAAAAATGATTGGCAGAGAGGAATAGTGACAGCATACAATTTGGGGCTACCTTGATTTGTGCTGTCAGTCATTTTACACCATTATTTTTGTGCCAACATCAACACAGTATAACAGGCAAGTAATACCTTAGCATTATTGTGAACATAGTTTTGACTTTATGATCTCCTTGTAAAGGTCTCAGAGACCCCATGGATCCACAGATCTTTGAGAACTAGCCCTCACCCAGCCACACACAGTTTTAGAGCCAAACAAACGTCACTTCCCTGAGGATGTTTACTGCTGCCCCTTCTGTGCTATCAGTGCATCTTGTGCCAACTTTTGCCATTTTATTATAAATAATTACAGCATCTTTTCTGCTACAACTATCAGTTCATTTAGGGCAGAAACCATGTCCTATTTGTGAGTCCCCAGACTTTAACAGTGCCAGGCCCACGGTTAGTGTTTGATAACTATTGATTGAATGAATAGCTTATATGGTAGTCTGCACTTTCTAAATGAGATCTCAATAATATGTCCCCAACACACATGCTCTTCTACAATCTGGTCATTTCTCCTTCAAAAAGCCCATATTCCCCTCCCCTTTAATCTGGTAGGTCTTTGAGACTTTATCAACCAATAGGTCATGGTTCAAAAGATATGTGACTTCTGAGGTTAGGTTCCTGAAGAGCCATGCATTTCTTCCATGATCTCTTGGGACACTCACACTTGGAACTCAGCTCTCCTACATTAGGCAAGTCCAGGAAGCCCATGAAGAGGTCTACATGGAAAGAGTCCCTGGGTCATGCCCCAGCTGAGTTACCAGCTTATATCCACAGACCAAGCTGTCACAGCAGGTCCTCACGAGCAAGCACCATGGCTTTGTGTTCCTGGTGCAATCAGTTCAGGCTCTGTGTTCTGTGCCCCAAGAATAGTATTTTGTCGTCAATCCAACCTTGATTAGGTATATTAGCAAGCAAGAAGCTCGTGTATACATGATGTTCATGCAGAGTGTACATATAGTTGTTTAATATGAGGAATTGTGATTTCATTTGTAACTTTGTTTAATTATGATTAGGAAAGACAAAAGACATTCTGTTAATCACTTCAGTGTACACTTCAAAGAAAAAGTACAGGGTTCACATTCTTTACCAAATGTGTTTGCTTCAATACAAATTTATGTCTATTCAGTCTAATAAAAAGTTGGATTTTGTATTTTATTCATCTTTTTAATGTTTTCTAATTTTAACTTATATTTTGACAAAAGCATTTTGTCCAAAATGGATTGAAGGTTTTTAAAAGACCAAAACCCAGTTCTTCACCACAGCTCATTTGAGCAGCACTGAAATAGAGAACTGGGAAGGAAGCACAGGCTACTAATGTCACTTTTTATTTGTGGATGACTCCCAGACCCATTGGCAGCAAGTGGGCTCAGAGCTGCTTTCCACTTGCAATAGTGGGTTTGTGGGGAGCCATCTACACCCATTCTCCTAGTCCTCTCCTGTCCCTGCACCTTTGACCTTACAAGGAGGCTCCCTGCAGAATTAGTAATGCCACCTACAAAGAATAAAGTGAAAAGAATAGAAATGGAAGCCCATGTCACTCTAGTGCCTATTAGATGATGAAACCAACTATGAGAGCGTCCATCAAAAAGGCCAAACAATGCAGGGGTCATGGCATCTTACCCCTCTTGTGAAGGAGAACTTGAAGGGAATTGTTTCTTTTCCTTCTTTTCAAAAGAGCATAGACATCAAGAAGAAGAGAGCTGAAAAAAACCTCCACTTCAGCTTCCAGAATTTCAGTTGAGAATATCTAAGTATTTTACCATGAAATCACCTGCTAAAGCAATTCTGCAGTCACCCTGAATACACAAAAACTAAAATGACTTATACTCTGAAAGTCACATTTCCAACTGACAACATGTGAAAAACAGCTTTGTAAATGTGCCTTTGTGTGCAGAGGCCAGCGAGAAATCACCTCTCCCTTCTGACCATGCTGTGTGGCAGAGCCCAGCAGGACTGCACCACGGCTGCTTGGCACCTGCAGAGCCAGCACAGGGACATTTGCAGGCTGGTAGGAAATAAAGTCATGCTCTAAGCACTAGTTTCGTAAGACTAGACTGAATACAAATTTAACTTTTACAGTTTTATAACCACACTTCCAACATTTTAACTTATTTTTGTTCACCTGCAAAACCCTTCAGGGCTATGTATTCTCCCCTTAGCTCCTAATTTATCAAGTGATTAACAAGTACTATTACTTTTCAAGAATCTGGCTAAGAATTGGCAAGAACAAAGATAAACAAGATAATTTCTATGCAAGGAGCTTTTACCTTAGAGTGAAGAGGGAACTATTTTAATTCCTTTTATTTGTACATTACAGTTCAATTTGAACATTGCTACTGTCCTCCCTCATCCTAATGAAACAGGCAGGGGAAGGATCATTCCCATTGTCTCCAAGAGGAATTAAAGAACCTCCTTATGTTCACACAAGAAGGTACATCCAGAATACAGTGGTGGTAAAGAGCCTGGCTTTGGTCAGATGGATCTGGGTTTTGTGCCTCAGTTTTCTTATCTACAAAATGGAGATAATGACACCTGCCTCACTAGGCTATGGGAGGACTAATTGTGAAGATGAGAGGAACTCAACAATTATTGGTACCTATTACTATTTCAAAAGTCCTTTATTTAAGCCCCCACTTACATACCTTGCAGTATATGGAAAACAATGTAGATTCAGGAACTCACAATGTGATACAAGGGTAACTAGGCAAAGGATGTAACATAATAAA
This sequence comes from Geosciurus inauris, assembly GCA_004024805.1. Lineage (NCBI taxonomy): Eukaryota > Metazoa > Chordata > Mammalia > Rodentia > Sciuridae > Geosciurus > Geosciurus inauris. The sequence goes on along the minus strand of PVHX01005257.1, from coordinate 43,007 downwards.
ATAAAAGCATCAAACTGGGCTCTGATTACAACTGCCTCCTTGGTGTCCCCACAGTAACATCTAGATCTCAGAGCACTTACCAGAGATGTATTCATTGCCAGGATGTTCCCTGACTTCTCTACCTCCCCCAAGATGATGACCTCCAGTTAAGTTGAACTCTTTGGCTAAATCCTTGTGGTACAAACACTGACAGACCATCAGCCAGAGAATGAGTGAGCCAAGGACACACAGCCATGATTCTCTCCCTTGAGAACTATTCTGCACTGCACGCACTTGACAAAAGCATGCTTCTGTGACTTGAATGTCCAGTGCCACAGGATTAGGAATTGGGACCATCAGTTTAGTGCCCTTATAAACAGCTACAGGAAGTTCATTTATCCCTTTTGCCATCGTATGTGGACACAGCAGCAAGGTACCACCTACAGAGCAGAGAACAAGTCTTCACCAGGCACTAAATCTTTTGGCAGCTTGATTTTGAACTTCCCAGTCCCCAGAACTATGAGAAATGAATTTCCATTATTTATAAATTACCTAGTCAATGTATTTTGTTTTAGTAGCCTGGACAGACAGACTGTGCTTTAGTAAGGTATATTCTTGATGACCAGAGTGTCCTTCCTTAAACTATGACTTTGGGAGCTGTTCTTCCATGTCAAAGATCCTTAGGGCTCTACTCCCAGGTAGGATCCACGTCTGTTAGCACAGCAGTAGCTAATCCTCAACCATCCTCAGCTAAATCCCAGTGTCCAAAAGCAAAGGCCCTTTCAGGAATGACTTTCTGAATAACAATGAAAAGGCATCATTATTCCTAAAGAGTTCAATGAAACTACTTCTGGGATGGATTAGAACATTCTCTTGTGGTTCTGGAGGTGGTAAAGGACGGCTATCATGGCTTATGACATAAGCAAGTTGCAGAGGACATTCAAAGGTCATTCAGAATCTGACCCCTGCATATCTCCTTAGGGCTGTGGGACTGACACACAAGGCTCTCAGGGGACTGAATCAGTGAGTCAGTAAGAACCCTATTTTAAGGAGAAAATGGCAGTTTCCAGTTAGCAAAACAAACAGACTGCAGTTAACCAGCCCATCCTCCCCTAGAAGGTATAATAGATATATTTGTTACCCAGTTAAACCCAACCCTGTGTGGTTTCTCTCCCTATGTACAGTACTTTCCCTAAAGTGAGCTCTAGCCGGAACAATCTCTTTCATTTCCTGGTGTAATTTCAGGGTCCTTTACAGACTGGTACCCTGTAGAGCTACCAGGTTGGTTACCTCTGCATGGGGCCATTGATGTGGCCTTCCTAGAGCAATTCTCAACAAAGAAACCAGAGTGGTCTCTTAAATCACATCGCCAGGACTCCACATTTCACTCAGAAGGAAAGCCCAACCTTACCATGACCTGGAAGTCCCTTTGACCTGGCCCTTCTAATCCTCCAGCCTGGTCTTTCCACTTGGCATCCTTGCAGACACTATCCTGATTTTATGGCTGTTACCTTCATAGGACTCCTCCCTCAAAGAACCATATCACTAGCCATATCCCCTGCAAGTCTTGGTTCCAAAAAGGCTTTTTAAGGAGACTGTAACCTTACACTCCACTCTCAACACCCACCTCCGGTACTTGCAATTTCCTTTACAGAACTCTAACATCCCCGCCCAACACTTTCCATCTAAAAAACACATCAAGAACTCCAATTTATTAATCAAACACATAACCATTAGAATGTGGAAAGAATTCTAATCTCCTTATAAAGAACTAATTTTATATTTGTATTATGTGTATTATTTTCTGACTCCTCCCTCCACCCCTAAAACATCAATTCCATAGGGCAGTATCTTTGTTATACTGAGTAATATACCTCTGGTGCCTAGACCAGTGCCTCGCACATCAAGATACTTAGTACATATTTGTTAATGGATGAATGATACCCTATTTGTTCTTTTTGTGGAACAGCCTTCAGTTTCCCTTAAGCATCCCAAGGTCTGGTGTCTGTTTCCTTTTGTACCAGCCACTCCCTCTTCCTGGAATGCTTTGTCCTCATCTCCACACAAACTCCTACTCATTTTTCAACTTCATTACAGCATCACCTCCCGAGAGAACCTCGCCTCGACTATGAGCAGGCATAGAGTTCCTTTGTCAGTGATGCCAGATCAAACTAAAGATGGCACTTAGCTCTGGCAAATAAAAGTGTCTCTTTTTGCCTCAAGGAGACATTTTCTGCAGAAGACAGAGCTGACACCTGACCAACAAGGGCAGGTTGAGTTGGAATGCACACACAAAAAAATCATTTGCCCAGTACATAATGTGCCCTATCCACCCAGTGGTAGTAACCAGACTCTCTTGAACAGGAGAAGGCAAAGGAGATAAAAGAGGAGAGATCGGCTGCACCATCTAAAGAAACAAACTAAAAGTTGTTTAAAAATAAACAGTAAATTAAAAAAAAGTAGATAATGACAAGGTCAGTCTAAGATGACTGAGGAATTCAGACCACAAGCTGTCTCCAGTGACTCTATAGAACTATAATTCTTGCTCTTTGCTTCATGGAGAGACAATCCTAATGTATTTAGTTCACATCATTTTCCTCCTCTGGCACTCTCAGGGGGCTTGAAAGTGTCATTTCAGAACTCTAAAAGACCAATACAGCTGCCCAAGCTTGACCAGACTTGATGTTCTTACTCAGGGCAATGCCATCAAGTGTCAGAGTATGCTCAGGTAACCGGTTTGGGTTATAGACTGCCACAGGAAATTCTTTGAGTTCTCAGGTTTAGAAATACCTACCAATGATGGTCCCTCCATTCTCTGTGTCTGACTAAGCATTTGAGAAAGCATGACTTTGCCAGGAAGAGAGAGAATTTGCAAACACATAGTCCTTAGATAAGTCCTTGTGACTTATCCAAGGAGAATACTATTAATATCTAATTCATGTTTTATTCTGCTTCAGTTTGAGTGTTTGAATATACAGAATGTTGGATGACTCAAGCCTCAGTAGAGGTTAGAAAATGAGGCCTTTTGATTACCCTCATTCATCCAAGTTTATGTCCAGAAAATATATCCCCAGTTTGGGATTTCCAGAAATAATTTCTAGCCATAATTCCATTGAAAGTTTCTAATGAGCTTTGTAAATTACCATCCTTCCCAGGAAGGGCTTGAATCAGATTAAGCCAGACTGGGAGGGAGTGGAGATTAGGGACTAATCCAGGACACCAGGGACACACCAGGGATGTGTCCTGGATTAGTCCCCAGGACTCCAGTAGGTAGGGACTTCCTACTGAATAACAGAGGGAGTTGCTGAGCACCAGGAGTAGATGCCTGTGTGGGCTGGCTGGGCTGTGGTACAGCTCTTGACATGGGGTAGTCAAGGTCTGACAGCTCTATCCATCCTCTGCTCATGCTTCCTTCTCCAACATCCCTGACAGGGGCCACTAAGGATATTCCTCTGCTTACAGATCTTCCTTCTCTGATATTCCTTTACTAACCACCTCAAGTGCTGGAAAAGTTTCCACTCCAATCCTTCTTTATTGAGCATCATGAACCTTCTGCATGAATCTTTTTTCTTATGCAAAATTCTTCAAATATTTACAGCAATGCTATCTAAAAGAACATTCTGTGATGATGGAAATGTACTATACCTGTACACTGACTAATGTAACTACTAGTAGCCACATGAGGCTCTAGAGCTCTTGCAACAGACTGGTGCAACTGAGAAAATCATCTTTAAAATTTTGTATTTAATTTTAATTAAATTATCATAGCCACATACAGTTGATAGCTTATTGAACAGTTCAGATTTATGAACATTTCTCTTGATCCCTTTGCCAAAAAAATCTTCCTTTATTCCAGGTAAACATCCCTTGTTTCTTTAAAAATGGCTTCTAGAACTTTCTCTAACCTGTGAGTCATCTACTTATGTGTTCCAATCTACCAAATTCTGACAAAGTATTAAAACAGAGAATTACAGAGGTTGGGGGTACAGCTCAGTAATAGAACACATGTTTAGCAGAGAAGAAGCCTTTGTTCAATCCCCAGCACCAAAACCAAAACCCCCCAGATCACCTGATAAAGTCTACCCTAAGTCAATGACCTCCGATCTAAGCAGGCTCAAATATTTGATAACCCTGTTTAGATCCAGTCAGGATAGGTTTGATGTACTAGGCACTCAAGATATATTTGAAACTTAAATGAATATGCCAGATATCTTGGTTTAATTTGATGAGCCCATTTTCCCAATTCTCCAGTCTTCTCAGAATGTATATATTTATGTTTCTTTTTAAGGAATTTTGGTAAATATACTTACTTTCAAAGTGAATAATCACACTAATAGATCTGAGAATTATTGAACATGTTATGTTTATAAATCAGATTTCTCAAAGTAGGGTACAACATAAAAACTCTTCTATTGAATAGAAATAATTCATTACATATTACCAACCGAATGCTACAGACTAAATTATATGCTCCTCCCAAATTCATGTAGTATTAAAATCCTAATCCCTATTGTGATAGCATTAGAACATGTGGTTTAGATAGGAAATTAGGCCATGAGAGCAAGACCCTCATGAATGGAATTTAATGCCCTTAAAAAAGAGACTCTACGATCTCCCAGGCCCTCAGGCCATGAAGGGCATGTAGAAAACCTGCCTATCTGTGAACCAGGAAATGGGCCCTCACCAGGCAATGAATCTGCTGCCACTTTAACATTGGAAATACTAAATTTCTATTATTTCAAAGTATCTAGTTCCTGGTATTTTGTTAGAACAGCCCAAATCGACTAAAATAGCCACCTGGTATTAGCCAACAGAGAGATCATTCCCAAGTCCCACCATGGTGAATCTCTACCCATATGTTACAAAGCTTTCTGAAGATAGGAGAGAATCAGGCTTCTCATCTTTTAAACAGAGCCTAAAATCTCATAGCCATAGAATGTCTTTCATTTATTCTACTGAGTAATCCTTTACCAAACTTTGTGTATGCAGATCCCTTTTGTGTGTATTTAATAAAAATAAATGTCTACATATTCACAGGTAGACACAAATAAGCTGAGGTCTCTTTGATGTCTCAAAACCTCAGTAATCTTGAAAAATCTTTAGGCACAGAGTTCAGCCTCTTATTCTGTAAGACCAAGTATTAATTTGAACACATTCAATAAAAGCACAAAGGCAATTAAATCCATCCACATGTTCTAGAACTCTGTGAGGTATAATTAAATGTTAACCAGAACACTAAACTGCTTGAATTCAAGAGAAACATTCCATTTTTAATGCTTGTTCTTTCAAGAAAATATTTTATCTAAGGGATGATCACCTCTGACTTAGGGTCTTTGCAGGTATCTATTTCTAGGTGCACAAATGTCTTCCAGACAATCCTGCACAAGGGTGTACAAAAACCTGGGAGGGAGGCAGGCAGGCAGAAGAGGGATCAGAGTCCCCGTTTTTGGAAGATACTAGGGTCCAAAGAGTGGTAAAACAATTTAGATGATAAAAACAAAACCACTGAGTGCTTGTGAAAAATTACATGTAATAGTCAAACACTTAAGAGAAATTGGGTGAAAGTGAATAATTAGGCAAAAAAGAAATGCAGATGCTTTTAATTAGTGGTTTTCACAGTCCCTTTGGACAGAGGTGGGACTACAAAGGAGAAAATGACAATTGTACAGGGTTTCAGGGCCTCATCTAGATTCCAGCTTCAAGGAAAGTAGCTCCTTGAAAAAATTTGATTTCTGTATCGAGCTTTCACTTAATAAGATAAAGAAATTTTGAAAGTCCCTGAGCTAAATGACCATCCTCCATAAATTTCTAGGGAAGAGAGCATGTCTCATTATAGTGAAGAGGATAGGTTTATACTTGAAGACATAAGTAATAGAACCAGCAAGTGCTATTCCTACCTCTATTTGCTCTGAAATCTAATTCAGTTTTAATAGATGGCACAGAAGTTGTGTCACATTACTGAAAGCAAACAATTAGCCTGTCAGGAAGTTACCTTAAGTCTTAGAAGTATGGTAATACACTTTGGCAGAGTCCAAGCGGAGTCCAGTGAAATTCTCCTCTGTCGACACCTCTCAATTTACCGGAGAGCAAAGTAATTCTTCATCCTTCCTTTCCAAAGACCTCTTCTTCCTAGCACTGACCAAACAAGAGTGCTAAACTACACCCACTATCCCACCAGGAGCAGGATATAGGGACCAGGCACAGTGGTTCTTCAATAAACGCACAGAAGATGATAATGAAGTGGCTTCCCTGCAAGAGCTGGGGTCTTACTATACAGCAGAAAATTAGAAGCTGCTTTTGCTAAAAGCACTCCCTCTTCATTTGGGTGCACAGATGCCCAGTGGATAACTAAAAGTAGGATTAAGCCAGTCATCTCTGCCTTCATTTTGTACCTGGCTTCAGATGCCTGCTCAGTTCTGCACGTAGGCATGTTCATCTCTTAGGGAACGTCCATCTACAAACTGGTAATGCAAGGTTTATTAGCCCTAAATTTACCTAACCTATCCTGTCCACCTTCAAGACTGAGGGCATCAAGATAAGAATAGCGAAGGTATTTTCAAGATTTGCAGGAACATTTCACTGCCAGTCTTACAACATCCTGTTCTAGATCCCTGGAGTGGTGTCTAGAAGTCTCCAGCCATTGCTTGAGACCTTCAAGGAACAACAGAACCCTGCAGAAAGACCCCCCATGATGAGACACAAGGAGCACTCACTCAAGGGAACCAAGTTGCCCCCTTCCAAGATCGTAGGTCTGATAAACCTCTGAGCAAGAAATGGACATTGCACCTTCAAGTTACAAGGCCTTCTCTGAAGCCACCTCACAGAACCAGAACTGAGAAAATGATCAACCAGATCACAGTTTGACCAAGACTGCTTAATTATGCACACCTTTCACCCTCTGCCTCAATTCTTCCTCTGTTTATACCAAGATTCATGCCAGGCTCCCAAAGACACTTGATCTCACCTGGCCTTTCCAATGTGGCCATACTGACTAAAATTCCTTTCCTGCTTTTCACCATTACCTTTTCCATTTGGGGGTGAATGATCAGACTTAATTTGGGGGGACCGCCAAAGTCAGACCCCTGGTCTAAGACTCGCAATAATTGGAGACAGAGACATGAATGGTACAGAAAGACTATATACTATAAAATACGGAAGACAAGGGGCTGAATGTTCAGTGGTGGCAGGATGGCAAGGCAGAGGTGCTGGCTGCCTATGCAACAAATCCATCAAGTGCATCCTGAGGAAGGAGGAAAAGCTTAACTCACTGCCTCTGCCTTAGGTCAGGACCCTCATCATTTCTTATCTAGACAATTCTATTTACCTTTAAATGAGTCTCCCTGCTTCCAAGCATACTTTATCTATTCTAGCCCATTTCCTACAACACCTGCTTAAAATCTTTCAATGGCCTTCCACCAACTGCAGAAGGTAGCACTGGTTACTATGGCTTACAATGTTCTTAATGATCTAAATTCTGCCCATCTCTCTGATTTCCTTTCTTCGAAACTTTAGTTCACAATGAAGTTCTCGAAGGTTCCTAAAGGCTCTTGTTCTCAAATATATCTGGTCCTTTGTACAAGGTGATTCTTCTGTTCAAAACATCTTCCTAATCTTCATCTGGTTAATTCCCATTCATTCTTGGAGACTGAGTTTTCCCAAAAAGTTTGTTTGAGCAGTCCCTAAGCTAAGTGGGCCACCTGTCCCATGTTGCCAGAGTTCCCTGTGCTTAGCTCTGTTACCACCCTGCTTGCATCTGTCATGGTATTTTTATGTGCATAACTCCCCAGACCGTGAATATTTTAAGGGCAGGAAGTTCATTAACTTTGTGTCACCAAAAATCAGTGCAGTACCTTACATATAATAGGAACTCAATGAGTTCTTGATTCAGTAAAATATTGCCCTAGTGCTCCATGACCAAGGAGGAGAGGCGAAAATATCAATAAACATAAAGGAAAAAGTCTTACATTTTATTCTATCACTTCTCCCTTGAGAACCAGAATCAAGTCATTGAATTGTTCAAAACTCAGGATTCTCATTTGACAGTGACGATGAAGAGGTCACACAGGATAGTAGGAAGCAGAGGAAACTTGGAATCAGCTGCACCTACAGTTTAACCCCTTACCTCAGCACTTGCTGGCTGTGTGGCTGGGGGAAAGTCTTAGTGCCTTGATGTCTCAGTTTCCAAATGTGAAATGGAGATAATAATAGTACCTATGCGATGGAATGATTGAGAGGATTGAACAAGGTAGTGCCCAGAAAACATTTAGAAAACTGTTTGCCATTTGCAGCAGTCAATAATTGCCAGATTATAATCAATCGCTACTGTTGTTACTATTTTGTGCAAATGCTCTGTGAATTGCCATACAAATGTATATTTTCTTAAAAATAAAGTAGCCTTTTCAATGTTCTAGTAAGCAAAGTCCCTGAGGGCTATAGAACAAAATAAATTTGACTCCAGTTTTAACATGATATCCTACTCAATTTGGGGGAGGGGAGGGGTACTAGGGATTGAACTCAGGGGCACTCACTACTGAGCCACATCTCTAGTCATATTTTGTATTTTATTTAGAGACAGGGTCTCACTGAGTTGCTTAGGGCCTTGCTTTTGCTGAGGCTGGCTTTGAACTTGCCATCCTCCTGAGCCTCTAGGATTACAGGCATGTGCCACTGCACCCAGCTTCCTACTCATTTTCTTTGGAAATATTCTATGTATTTTTTTTAACTTAACACATATACTGTTAACAAAAAACAAAATGTGTATTTTTGTGGTGGAAGGAATCACTTTAGTATTCTTAGACTGGCTTCTACCTTCCCTGAAAGAAATGCAGAATTACATGACCACCTGTCCTAAAGAATAAGGGAATGGCCCCAGCTGACCTGGGCTGGAAGACTGAGGAGTGAGGAGTGTGGGTATGGGTGTGTGTCCTGATGCTTTCTGAAAGGTTTCTCCATAAAATAAATGATCCCATGTTCAGTCTACTATGACAACGTGATCAAAGAGTAGATGTCACTCAGCCATAGAATTGACTACAATGGGTCATTTTTCTTTCAGCAACTGCAACATACAACTTCCAATAATGACTCTGGAGCTCTGTTTTTTTGCTTAAAAAAGCATCCTAGATCTGTGAGGATTAAAAAAAAAAAACCTGTAGCCATTTTCCTTTATGTTCCCAGTCTTTGAGAAAATACATCATAAGGGGAAAGAAAAAAAAACCCACAAAAGTAAAACTGAAGGGGCTGCTTCCCACAGGTATTTGCACACCTGCCTGGGTCAAGGCAGGAGGGGGACTTTGTGTGTGAAGGGGCAGCCTGTGAATCGTGGAGACTATGCTCTGTGTCCTATCAGGAAAAGTCTATATGGAAATGATTGCATCATACTTAGGTGGGCCTGGGATGAGGTATTTGGAAGAACTTGTTTCCTAGCATTTTGCAAAACAGGGCTGCAAAGGCAAATTTCAGCTTTCTGGAGCAAGGTTGAGGGTAAATCTGTTTTTAAGGCATAGTGGAAAGGCAAGGGGATGGCCTGTATCAGTAGCTTTCTATTTTCTATGGAGGTATTATTTCAGACTCAAAAGCTCCTAAGTACTGCTACTTCCCTACTACTGTTAAAGTAACACAATTCCAGTTGCAAGTTCATCAAAGTTCTCAGGAGAAATAGCCCATGGTTCACACCCCTGGGGAGCATGCTTCTAAAGAAGTCCAAGTTGTGGATTTGCACTCTGTGCAGACCTGTTGTCTTTCTCTCCACACAGGGACAGCTGTCCCATGAATATGGGCCTGTAGACAGAAAGATCAGGCAAAGCGGAGCTTTGCAAAAGTCTGTCCCTGCTACTTAAAAAACAGCTCAAAACCTGGGTCTGGAAAATGGTCATCAGTAATTGATACCACATTGGGCAGTCTCCTGTTAAGTATCAATTAAGGATTTAAAAGAGTCATTGCCTTGTGCCTCCTCCTCTTCCAAAATAGCTACTTTCATTTCAGTTACATGCTTTGTCATTTATACCTGTCCTCTTCTAAAAGAGCCACAGTGGCTCAATATCATATTAATATTATGAGACCAGCCTTCAAGGGCCCCTATAAGATCCTGGGGACCATAAGTGCTCGGCTTCTGGGATCCTCTGCACTATAAAGAGAACCATCAGGGAACAGGATGTTTTTGTTACTCTCTTCACAGTGAAGGGTGAAGTTTAGAATACAGGTCAGGCTGGGGAAAATAAGAATTGTGAAATGCTTACTTTTACTCCTATATTGCTAGATTAAATGTAGATGTTCTTAAGATCACTAAAGAAACTCGCATGTTTTTGTCACTGACAACTTTACAGGAGGGGGGACATGAGAAAAGGTAGTAGGATCCAGAATCTTGAATCTATGTTGGAGTAATAGGTGCTAATATGTCATACCTCAAGACTGCTACAATATCTTTTGATATGGGGGAAAAGGTCCACTAATAGGTTTTCCCCAGTGAGAGAGAGAGAGAGAGAGAGAGAGAGAGAGAGAGAGAGAGAGAGTGTGTGTGTGTGTGTGTGTGTATGAGATCTCAAGGATTGTTCTTCCCTGCCTCCCAAAGGCCAATGAAACTTCAGTTCAAGTTTAAGTATCCCTAGTGGATTACAAATACTACTGGAATGTAAGCACCTTGGAGGTGTGGCAGGGGGAGGGTCTTGGTGTTGTCTTCAAACCCCTCCCCACACCTTCTGAAAGGGATTAAGAAATATATGTTGATGATATGGTGTAAGAGAATCCTGAAAACTTCTGACAGGCAGGTTTTACATAGGACTTAAGTTCCTTCCTTGACCAACTTTTTATTCACAAATGAATACTCATCAAGTGCTCTAATTCCAATTATTGGAATAGACAGAGAAGAGCTAACATACTCACAAATTTGAATTTCCCATTTGCTCCGTTAAACAAAGATAACACCAGGACACAAGAGCACATTGCTTTTTTCCCCTACCGTGACTGTGGAAGCTCACTTAGAAATCATATAAGGTCCTAATTATCTTAATAAGACACTAAATTATTCCTTAAAAACAGTAATACTCTATAGCACTCTACCTTAATAAAAGCTACAATATAAAAAGCATTAACTAAAAAAAAAAAATCAGACTCTTCATTTAGAGAGATGAGGAGGATTTTTTCTAAGTTGGCAGATAGGGGACACAGATGGCAAGGGACTGAGCTAACAAACGGACCTGATGAAAAACACCCATTCCATGCTAGCTGAAGGTGCAATGATTTAATGAGGTGGATCAGCTGGGAATGTTGGGGGAATTCAAATTCAAGTCACATTTACTGAACGGCTGCTAAGGCCTCAGGCACAGGACTAGATTGATTAATCATGGTATGTCATTTATCACATCACCCCATGTGTTGTCTCTGTTTTCAGATTTCAGGTAACAAAACTGAGGTTTTAGGACAATAGTCTGAAAGCCTCCTCAATGATGAGGTTAACAACCTTGATGGACTGCAAGAACTCTAAAGGGCTATCACCTCCCAGCTGGGGACCGGTGCCCCACCAGCCATATTCCCTTATTGATTATATGTATTGACAAATCAGAAAGCCAAAGTTAAGGAGAAATTAGTTTTTCTTCCCAAATTCCATAATTGAAACAACTAATGAATGTGCATGCAAAACATTCCAAGTCATCCACCATGGACACCCCCCGCATCATCAGAAGATAAGGACAGCTCTCTCAGGAGCCGCAAGGAACAGCTATGACACTACAGTAGATCAACTGTCAGTGCATAGCTGCTTCTTACGTTGAGTTAATGTGCTTCCAAGAAATATGGGAGTGGCATTCCCAGACCAATAGACCATTCTCAAGACCATTAATGGTGCTAACAGTGCTTAGCGCTCCATATGCTGAGCAATCACCTTCAGGAAATAGACCCCTGGAGCAGCTCTTGTATAATTTATTAAGAAACTAACCACTAATATGCTTACCTCATTAGAAGGTGGGAAGGCCAAGCAATTGACAAATGCTTATGCTCCCCCTATTATTGCTGAATGCTGATCTTTCTATTCTGTACCTCTATTCTGGTATCAGTTTTCAGTAAGTTTTTGAGTTGGAATTCTTCTCTTTGAAATCATATCTCCCAACACCTGATAATTAAGTGGAAACTGCCCTTCAGTGGACATTAAGGGAAGCCTGGGGAAGCCAAGACTGATTAAAAATAACAGTGTTTACCAGAAAGTCACAGGATCATGTTCATTTGATGCATGTTTGTGTACATTAATATTCAGTCACAGATTGAAGGCAATTACTTATCTGTAATTCTATTTTGTTTTAAGAGCACATATACCACTGTGTCACCTAGTTTATTACCTTTTAAAACAGACATACTAAAGAGGCAACTTGCTTCCCATCAAGTAGCTACTTCACATCATCCCTGATTCACAAACTGCTGCCTTGCCCAGGTGAATAGAAACTGACTCCTGAATAAGAAACAATAAGCATTTTGTAGTTCATCATGGTTTACCAACACTTTATCAACTAGAAACTTCCCCCAAACAAATGCCAATTTTGTGATAGTCCATAAAGAAGGACTTCTGCCATGGTTCATGTCTATATCAACCCCCTTGAGCAACATCTGGTACTCTAAGGGATTTACAGCAAGCCAATTTAAAACTTCTTTTTGTTATAACTGGCTTTTTAATATAAACAACCTGCTGGGGGCTAAGAAAAACACCTTCATGATAATATGATGTGTATGAAAATTCCTAGCACTGTGCTTGGCATAAAACTGGCATTTGAATAGGTTTACTCATTTTTCCCATCACTCACCTTTGCATGAGGATTGTTGACTTATTTATTTAATTAATGCAGTAAAATGGATAGGAATGGGAAGACTCAAAGCATTTGTGTGGGTCAGCAAATGTAAGTTTTTGTTGTACTTTGAAAAACGAGTGTAGAAGCCACTGGTCACCATTATAGGTTTCCCCATCGATGCTCCTACCTATTTGATTCAACTCAGCAAACATTTATTAATGTTACTTATTATATGCCAGAACTGTGCTAGTAATATAAGGACAAAATGCATGGAGACCCTTCCCCATGAGCTCACAAAACCACAGAGCAGCAGCTTCCAGATGCACGTTTTGAGGGAGGCAAGGAAGAAAAATGAGTGAATGCCTACTCTCCAGGACAAGAGTTTAATTAATGTAATTGAAACATAATGAGGCTAATTGTGGCATGCAGATCTTGCCAATTAACCAACAAATGTCCAATTCTCCCACAAATTTAAAAATTATAGCCCTTTTAATTATTGAAGGAGGGGAAAATCAATGTCAACAAGAAAGGCAAGTTCTTTCTGGATTGTTTATGGGAAAGTCAAAAGATATCCCTGCCCCTCAAAATCCTCACTTAAGTATTAAAGGCAAAGTGACAAAATTTCATTTGCATGCACAGGAATATCCAATTCAAAAGCTACAATGGCCTGTTGTTCACGTCATGGCTGAAGAGCAGGTGAAGACAATGGTAAAGAAGCATGTGGTGCTTCCATTAATTAGGGCCATGTTGTTCCCACTGGAGATCATAATCACTTGTTAGAAGTTTCATAAAAATTTTAAAAAAGGAAGTTTCATTATGGCTTCCACCAAGATGTCAATGGAAGGCCTGGGAGACCAGGCAAAGTGCAGCAGAGTTGGACTCCCTGTCAGTAGCCCCTGAGAGAGCAGTGCATGGAAAAGTGAGAAAGAAGCCGAAGCTGGGGTGTACACTCCCCAAGATTAAGAAATGCCAGTACTGTGGATTATCTGCCTAGCAAAGCTGCAGGACTTGAGCAGAGACACACCAACAGAGAGGCCACGTAGGCTAAAACCAGCAAGGCCACAGAAGCAGCGCTACACAAGGTCCATGCAGAGAACATCACAATGCCATGTGCCCCAGATGCTGGACATGAAGCTACAGGATCATTTTCCCAGTCAAGTTTTGTCTTGCTTTGGTTGTAGCTATTCTTTCTACGCCTCTGTTTCTCCCTTGTGGAATGGAAATGTTTACTGTGTGCCCTTATGTATTGAATATGTATAACTTGCTTTTTTTTGGAAAAACAGCTAATGCTGAGAGTTTGTCTTGAGGATCAGAAGACTTGGACTTTGGGCAATGACGGAACTTTTAAGACTAGGGTGACTCTTGGAAATGGACTAAATGTATTTTACATTGTGAGGTGGGCATGAGCTTTTGGAGCCAGAGGCAGAATGTTATGGTTTAGAGACAATGCAAGAAAGTTTAGAGGTGAAATGATTAAGACAGTTTTAACCTAATCAGTGGATTAATCCCCTGATAGGGATTAACTGGGTGGTAACTGTAGGCAGGTAGGGTATAGCTGGAAGAGATGGGTCTGGGGACATACCTTTAGAGTATATATTTTGTCCTTGGTCAGAGGAGAAGTCTCTACTTCCTGGTGCCATGTTCCCAGCTTCTTTGCTCCATTACACACTTTTGCCATGATGTTTGGCTTCACCTCAGGCCTCTAAGCACTGAGAGCTCTGAAATTGTGAGCCCTATATAAACAAACTTTTCCTCCTCTAAAATTGTTCTTGTCAGGTCTTTTGATCATAGCAGAAAAAAATTTAATAAAACAGTATCTATTAGGAAATTATATTTAAATTTCATCTTTGAATACTTCCCACAGGTATAACAGGGAATTAGAGGCTACTTTTACTAAAAGCACTGACTCTTCACATGGACCTGCAGATGCCTGATGGGTAACTAAAAGCAGGATAAAATCTTAGCATCTATGCCTTCCTTTTGTATCTGTTCTCTTGGCTTTAAACTTTGCATCTGAGTCCTGCTTTACTCTGCATGTAGGCATGTTAACAATTAAAGGGTGTTTATCCAGCGCAGCTGATCCACCCCTTTCAAGGCTGAAGACACTGAGAGCAACTAAAGTATTTAAGATTTTCAGAGATGTTCAACTGCCAGCTTTTACAACTTACCATTTCAGACCCTCTGGACCAGCACCTAGATATCTCCAGACATTGCTCTACCCCTGTGATCACCCTGAATTCCAGGAACAGCAGAGCTTCGCTGACAGATCACCCCATAATAAAATCACTCTTCTAAATGGGAGCAATTAGTCCATGACAGGAACTAGGGCTGCCCTCCTAAGCAGGAGCAATCATCTTATGGGAGCCAAATTGCCTCAAGTGATAAGTATTTCTCTAGAGCCACCTCTCAGAACCACAACTGAGATAATGATCAACCAGACTACAGTCAGTCCCTTTAAACCTAAAGCTCATGTCAGTGCCCCAAAGACAGGGCTGAGATGCTTGATCTCACCTTCCCAGTGTGACTATTTTGATTAAAGTTCCTTTCCTGCTTTTTACCATTAAATTTTCCATTTGATTTTTAGGGCAAGTAGTTGAACATGGTTTCTTGGGACTCCCAAATTCAGCCCTCTGACTTTGGATTCTGGTAACAGAGGAAACTAAATTAAGTCAAGTTTTCCAGCAATAGTTTTTATGCCATATGGAGTTCTCACCTCTTTTTCTATTTTTCTAGAAGTTTTTCAGAATTTCCCTAAGGACTAAAATTACCATGGACAAAACTAGATAGAATGTAATTATTCCTCAAGCTCTAAGGTTACAGTCCAGGGATGAAGAGTAGAAAACTGAAAGACAGGCTGGGCCAATTTCTAAAAGCCCACTGTCCTTTAAGATAAAACACAGTAATAATTGCTGGGTAATCTCAACCTTGAGTGTATTCAAAGCTGATAATGTCCACATAGATGGTGAAGAATGTGTGAGGCACAATTGTCACAATGAGTTATAGTTCTCCCAAGAACCTATAATACTATTCATCTTAATACCATCTACTCAATCTTAGTAAGGTGACTTACAGATAATGGGCCTTTAACAAGTGTTGTTAGGTTATATTACATATCATTTCTAATACTGTATAACTTAGAAGATGATTTGACATAGAGAATCCGGGGCATGGACCATACAAACTTTCCAACACTTGTGTCCCTTTACGTGGCTGGTGGGTCATTCTTACTGCTTTTCCTGACCCTTGGCTTAGTCAGTTCAATTTAATTTAATGTGCATTTGAGTTGAGTTCCATCAAGACTTAACAGTCCACACTAACCACACATATCCAACATCATTAGCCCAAAAGTGATCTCCAAGCACCCTCCACTCACAAGTTGTCCCTTATAACACAGATGATTCCTGGCTTTCTATAACAGTTCCTATAGCTAAAGGTATTTTTCCAAGATGGTAATTAATTTGCACTGACTGAACCAGTGGTACCAGCCTTTTTGTCCCACCTTGTGAATAACAGACATCTGTATGTTCTCTTTAGTCACATGGCATTTTTTTTTTTCCTGTATGAAAAGCTAACTAGGTCCTTATGAGGCCCAAGCCTGAAATTTTGGCTTTATAATAACACACTATATTTTTAACAACTGGACTCCCTAGTCAATTTTTTCCTATTTTATAATTCTTCTCAGGTAAAACATTAATGCCTCAATTGCATGGGCAGAGCATGTTGCTAGGTGTGAATAAAGATAAAGACTGAAGTGTCTGTGATACTAAAGAACTTAGAATATGGCAGGGGGGAAATGCACACAAATAAATTACAATTCAAGGCAGAGTAAAATTACTATAAGAGAAAAAATAAGTTAAAGTAGCATGCTAAAGGGGGCTGGGATTGTCACCCAGTGGTACAGTGCTTGCCTCACACGTGTGAGGCACTGGGTTGGATCCTTAGCACCACATAAAGATAAAATAAAAATATTGTGTTCATCTTTTAAAAAAAATAGCATGCTAATGGTCAATGCAGAATTACTACCAGATGGAAGGATACCAACTTTTTCTTTAAAGATGTGGGCATTGGAACCTGGCTTTATACGTGTGTGTGTGTGTGTGTGTGTGTGTGTGTGTGTGTGTGTGATGTGCACATATTAAAATATACATCTACTTGTACAGAATCCTATGTTTATTGTACAGAATCCTATGTTTATATTCTGTCTCAATATAATTCAGATATGATTAAAAAACAATAGATTGTCCACTAAAAGCTCAATATCTCCACTTAGATAAAGAATTATCATGAGCATTCATTGGGGTCACCATGGTATTCCTGGAGGATTTCAATGAGACTAGGGTTTGTCAAGCCACAAGCTTTTTGGTCAAGCAACATCTTAAATAGATGTTCAATATATAAAACAAAGAATGGCTGCTCAGGTGGGAGCGGAAGGAAGCTCCATCTGCCCTGCCCCTTTCCCTCACTTCCCAGAGCCACAGTGGAAACCACATGGCAAGATGAGCCCCAGTCCCTTCCTGCTTCCACTGTCTCTGACTCAAGTCTGAGTCTCTACGGAGCACCTGGCAGATGGCAGCACTGGGAGGCCTAGATGGAACAGCATGATGCAGGAGACCTGGAGATTTCCCTGGGGAGCACTCCCTGGAGGTGGAGAAGGAAGCTGAACATATGTGAGAAGAAGGGAAGCCAAGCACTTGTTGAAGTGTCTGTACCAGCAAGAAAGCCTTTCAGAAAAGAAAGAGAAGCCAGGAAGACTTCATAGAAGGAGCATAGGAGGCACGAGCTGGTAAATACACTAGTCAGTGGAAAGGGGCAGAGAAAACCATTTCTTTTCTTTTTTATAAGAGCATTTGGATCTATGTTAAATGCAGAACCCAGGAATTAACTGCTAAATCCAAAGGGAGCTCCAGAGATGGGCAAGCATCTCACTCCTCCCATAGTTCTGCTCGCTCAGCCTCAGCAAAGCAGAGCCTGAGGGATTTCAGGGCACCAGCTCAGGCCTGCAGCAGCAGCCTCAACAGCAAACCAAGAGGCAGAACAATGCCACTCTAACATGATTTATCATGAGAGAAAACCACAATACCTTTTGTCAGAAGACAGGGAAACGGGCTTTGCTGAGCATCCTGAGGGAGATGAAAAGCCTGCTTTCAAGAGCTTGTTCCAGATGTCTCTGCCATCTCTTTAAGAGCCCATTGGCCCTCAGCAGCCATGCTCAGTAGCCCTCCTTTCATGCACAAAAAGGCCATTTCAGACCCATTAAGAGCTCTCTGTCTCCTAATGCCTGTCAAAATTCACTTTACTTATAGGGCTATTAAAAAACCAGTCTTCCTGGCCCATGTGTCCCCAGAAGACAAAGCCATATGCCATCTGCTCTGGGACACAGAGAGAAGAGTCAACCCAATGCTCTCTCTGGTTACAGCACTGCCAGCCTTTGGACAGTTGTGACTCTTGAGCCCTGTAAGGCCCCTGATAACACAGGACATACTGTCTACTCCCTCAGTGTTCTCCATCTGATGTCTAAGGACCTCACTTTTTAATTTTCTCTAATGTTCAACTAAAATATAACCATAAGAGCCAAAATAATTTGTTTCCTACCAGTCCAACTATGTGGCAAGAAAGCTACATTCTCAAAATAAAATTCACCCAGCTTTGTAAAGAAAAGTGAGCATTGGACTTGAGAGCCAGGAACTAGAAAAGTCTGAACTCTACTGTTCACAGGTGGGGACTTTGAGAAGTCGCAGGATGTCTCTGACCTTCAGTTTCATCAGCTGGGGATAATAATACCCATTCAAAAATCAAAACAGTTTGAGTGCCTGCCTACTCTGTGCTAGGAATGATGCTAAAGGTTAAAGATATTCTAGTGAAAAATTCAGACTCAGCTTTTGCCCTCAGACAGCTTAAATACTAGTAAGGAAGAAACAGTCAATCCTTAAGCAGACAAACTTATAATTACAAATTAGAAGTGTTTTGAAAGAAAGAAAGAAAAATGTAGCTGGGCGCGGTGGCACAAGCCTGTAATCCCAGCACTTAGGGAGGCTGAGACAGGAGAATTGTGAGTTCAAAGCCAGCCTCAGCAACGGCGAGGTGCTAAGCAACTCAGTGAGACCCTGTCTCTACATAAAACACAAAATAGGGCTAGGGGTGTGGCTCAGTGGTCAAGTGACCCTGAGTTCAATCTCCAGTACCAAAAAAAAAAAAAGAAAGAAAGAAATGTGCTTAGAAAGCAAGATGGGTGTGGGGTCAGGAGACTTTCAGCTGAGGGTAAAGGAAGCATCTTTAAGAGGAGGTGTGTGCTGTGCAAGTGAGGAGGAAAAGCTGGCCAAGGAAACAGATTTCGGGCCACAGGAACAACATCAGCAACATCAGCAAAGGCCCAGGGGAAAGGTACGGCTGGCCTGTTCAATAACTGAGAGAAGTTCAGGTGTTGGGAGCAGGCAGAGAGAGTAGGGAGGAGGCTGAAAGATGGCTGGTTAAGTGAGGCAACTCCCATAAGCCCCCAGCACTCTGTTAGCCTATGATAGGCCCTCAAGTAATATAGGTTATATGGAAGGAATTTTTTGGCTGGTAAATTTTAATTTGTAATCTGAGTGATCTCTATGAACTTTTCAAATTTAATGATTTTTTAAAAAATTTTTTTTAGTTGTCAATGGACCTTTATTTATATGTGGTGCTGAGAATTGAACTCAGTACCTCACACATGCTAGGCAAGTACTCTACCACTGAGTACAACCCCAGCCCAAATTTAATGATTCTAATCCACAAATTGCCAAGGAAAAATTCTTAAAGAGCCCTTTGTCCTTTGTGAACCATAAAATAAGATCCATGGAAGGGGAATCTTGGAGCCCCTTCCCCAAACACTAAAGACAAGGATACACCACTTAAATGGTAGTTAAGTAAACATGCTTGGCTTAAGGGAAGGAACACTCTGCAGATTACAAGTTAAAATTATTTCATAGTTCCCTTTCGTCATGAACACTAGCCTGACTCATCAAGAAAGGTGTTAGAATTTATGGATCCCATCAAAAAGATATGTATATACACTGGGTATGGTGGTGCACATCTGTAATCCCAGCTACTTGGGAGGCTGAGGCAGGAGGATTTTAAATGTGAATCCAGCCTGGGTTACTTACAGAGACACTACCTCAAAATAAAACAAGAAGGGGTTCAAAGCCAGCCTCAGCAATGGCGAGGTGCTAAGCAACTTAGTGAGACCCTGTCTCTACATAAAACACAAAATAGGGCTGGGGATGTGGCTCAGTGGTCGAGTACCCCTGAGTTCAATCCCTGGTACCAAAAAAAAAAAAAAAGGGGGGATGGGGATGAGGTTCAGTGGTAGAATGCTTACCTAGCATGTGCAAGGTCCTGGACTCAATACCCAGTTACAAAAATAAATAAAATCCATACAGCTTAATGGAATTTAGAAACTGTATAACTATGCCATTTATTTACGCTCAAAAGAATTAGATTTTACAACCATCTTAGTGACATGTCCTCTTTTGGGACTTTTGTTTCCTTAATTCTAACATTTCCATCATAGGGTGGTTTTTCAAATGGAAATTAAGCATGAATATAAGGCCACCAGCAGGGTGGCGGACAGATTGAAAACCACTGAAACATTCATTTTTCCAAGGCAACATTTGCCAGCTGTGATAGAAAAAGCAAGGGATTTGGAGTGAGACAGAGCTGAATTCAACCCTGTCTGCCACTTCCTGGCCATGTGAACTTTTGTTCCTTTCTGAGTCTGTTTCCTTCCTGTTAAACAAAGATACCTCCAGGGCAGGGCCTGTGTGGCTTAAGAGAGATCACCTCTAAGCCCCTAGCCCAGTGTATGGAACCAAATAGGCTCAAAGTATCAAAGAGGCAGGTTGGAAGATGGCCTGTGTTTGGAATGTAGCTAAATCCTTGCTGCCAGAACTGCTCCCCAAAGGCCTGGTCACTGAGACAGATGAGGAACAGAAAGACAGTTTGTCATGAAAAACCAAATCGGCTGAGCTTTCCAGTGTCAGAAACCTGCCTGGGACCTTGCTCCTCCCAGGGACTCTGTCTACAGAAGGACCTAAGGCACTGTCACTCTTTCGCAGGAACCAGCCAGAGAGCCCAGACACAGTCTGCGTGAGAAGAACTAACTAGAAAAGGATTTACCTTTAAGATCTTAAAGATTGTGACCGCCCCATCCCTGTCTTGGAGAAACCCAATCTTTGGGCAAGTTCTCAGGTCTTGCCAAGACCCTGGCTCGCACCTTTCTTGCCAGAAACATCAATGGCTAGTCCTTTCTGATTAATGTCCTTGTTCTAAATGCTGCCTGCAGACCCAGTCCACCCTGATTAAAGTCAGCACAATTCTCTTCTGCCTCTTGTGAATTCTTTGGTGAACATTTCAATCCTTCTTCTAGGAGCCTGATGGATCTGAATCAGGTGACATTTTAATATTCTTAGCAGTGAAAGGATTTATCTAGGGGGAAAAATGAGACCAAAGTTTTACCCTCTTAGGACAGTAGGTTTGATCATCTTGATGAGTTTCATCACATGGATGAAATAACCAAGGTCAAAGTCATGTTATTCCAGAAAACATGCTGCCCCTCATATCTATGATTTTAGGTTCAGTAGAAAAATTCAGCAAATGGCTAATTATTAGAAATAAAGAGGCTTTCTTTTTGGAATCTACTCATTAGCTTAAAAACCAAAAACCTTATTTTATTCGATAATGTGTTCCTTCTTTCAATCTCAATTTATTATTGAGTTGTAATGGGAAAGTTTATACCTCATTTCACAGAATAACAAAAAGAGAATGGATATCCCCTCTATTTACAACTGTGGAAACAGACTCAGAATGGATTGACTCAGATAACCCAGCTAGTCCAAGCAGAAGGATGATTGATGAGTGCCTGATTCCAGCATGATCAGAAGAAAGAACATGGAAAGAAAGGAATCTGGATAATCTACCACCAAAGACACAGATTCCCCAGACCTGGATCTCCAGAACCTGCCTTTCCCCATGCAACTATGAATATCTCTGAAAGATATATAAAAGATATATCTCTGAAAGAATATGAGTGTATAAGGCAAAACTTCTATCTGGGAGACCCGGAGACCAGGCTGAGAAGTGGTACCTGTTCACCAGGCACAACCAGTGACAACTGAGTGCATGATATACCTGGGGCCAGCCCAACAAGGTGCAAGTTGCTCCTGGTATCTGGCCTATACCCATATGAGTATCGAGAGTTAGGCAATTGTCCTTATCCCTTGCATTGCATCATGACAACTGCTAAGACAGGTAAATCTAAGAATAGATTTTTAGCTGATGCTAAAAATACCTGAGTTCACTCCTCAACCCATCCTTTTCAATTTATTTTCCTCATTTATGTCAACTGGACATAAATGTTAAGTGATAAAGAGTTTAAAGGCACAAGTGTAGGAAAGTTCTGGAAGTCTCCCCCAGAGGAATCTCCTTCCTGTATCTTCATCCACCTCCAAACCAGTCCATAGCCCAGGACAAAGATATCACTAGCCATGGAAAAAGTACTCATTGACAGCCAGAGAAAGTGGGAATTATAGGAGGGTGACCAATACTTGGACTCTCTATTTTTTAAACAAAATTTTTTAAAAGAGGCATAAGCCCATCTCTCTCAAAACTCACATTATCTACTATAAGCTCCTGAGCAAAGATGATTTTTCCTCAAATAGTTTTCCTTCACTGGTGACCAGTGCACCCCTCAAAGTGTAAGCATCATAGCCATCACGACGGGGAACACCTGGGGAGCAGGGGGGAAGCCCAGGCTCTACATGGCTGTTTACTTTTAAGGATGTTGCCTTGATCATGTTCTTTAGGCTGAGAAGTAAACAATAGAGCAGGTAAGGGTACCAAAATTAATTTAGCTAGAGTTCATAGCTGCTCATCAGTACCATGGAGAGCGAAGCCCTGTGTCAGGGGCTCATGGGTTATTCAGGATCCCCTGCCCTCCCCACTCACCTGAGTCCTTCTACAGCAGAGCCCCACAGAGAAGCTTTCACACATAGTATAGGGGGCTGAGCATTGCTATAATCTACTTCCCCTCTTTGTATTTTCTTCCTGCAGTGATTCATTTCACCTGCAAGTACTTGAACTGTAGTTGGATAGCTCCTTTATTTTCAAAGAATAATTTCACAAGCTTTAAAAAAAAAATCAGGCAATTAGTTTACTCTTAATCCAATATGCCACTTTGTTGACAGGGGAACTCATGCCCAAGGCAATGATGCTGATATTCTGAAGTCATTTCTGCCTCTTGCTCTACATGTCACTTCAGTTCCATGTCACATTTGAAAGTCTCTTTCAAATGTGCCCCAGCTGCTGAATCTTGAATTCTTAACAGATATTGTTACAGAATAAGAGTCCTAACCCCTTTGTGCAATTGCCATCTAAATGCCCTATTTTCCATAGTTAGCTAGAGTTCAGATTTTCAATGAACTCATTCTCAGCATGAGTACCAGCCACATTTTAGAGAGATGTACTGTAAGGGATGTTTCACAATCCCTTAGTAGTGCTCACAAACCAGAGCCTGCCTAGAGTAATCTCCACTCCCATTACCACAGGAGAGCCAGAAAAACCCCCTGAAAGGAACCTGAATGTCTGTTGCTCTTCATTCTTTGGTCATTTGGGTGAAATTTCTGCTGGTCAGCCCCCACCTCCAGACTTCTTTCTCTCATTCACCTCAGGAATAGCTTACCTTGGGGTTGAGGGCATAAGAAAGGTGAGCAGGATGTAAGAACAAAGCCACTGAGCACAAATGGAGACAAGGACCTTTGCTCAGCCTCCACTTTCTTCCCCAACTATCTCCTCCATGTGGACAAACCACTCTCTTAGGCAGTTTCACCTTAGCAGTCTAACTTCGCTCCATTCAAATATTTGCAGTGATCACCAGATAGCACCCCCAAGAGAAACCAATCCTGGGAATGGTTCCCATGTAGGAAAGCTCAGCGGAATCCCAGGTGGAGCTTTTTTAAAATGCACATGCCTGGTGTTCACTCAGGAACTGCTGACTCCATGGGAACATAATGGTGGTCTTAATTCTACTAAACTTCTTAATCCATTATGTCCTGGCATCCCATATATAGGACACCTATAGAAACTTAAATTAAGCAACAAAGTTCTGCTCAATTTAAGTTTTGTTGCTCAATTTAAGTTTCTCTAGGTGTTGTCTATATGGACTCAGGGAGATAATGAGAGTACTACAATCCCAGATAGGACTTCTCAGTTGAAAGGTCCTAGCTTAACTCCTTCCATTAACTCCTGGGAGCTTGCGAGAAATGCAGAACTATGAGCTCCAGGCCCACTGTATTAGAATCTGCATTAACAAGGTCCCAGCTGATCTAATGCACATAAAGTCTGAGAAGCAGGGACTTGGAGTTTATCTGGGTCAATAGGCCATTATTCATACCAACCACCACCACATCTGACTATCATTTAATGCTTTTTATAAAGAAAGTCTTTAACCCCTATAACAGGAATTTCAAGCAGCTGAGAGAAGGGGGAATAAATATAGGGGCTTAAAGGTCTCAGGACACTAGAAATATGCTGTGAGAGTGGATGCATATTTTGCTGGTGAATAAAATCAGACTTTTGGGATGAAACCAAACTGTATCAGAGATATAAGCCTATAATCAAGAAAGCTGGCCTGTATATTTTTTAATAGTTAGAAATAGGATTGAAGAGTTTTCCTCTTTGTCTTGTTCAAAACAAACCTTTATGAGCATCCACTTAAGCAATAGGTACTGTGTTAGATGATGGACACACAAACAGAAATAGGACCCAGTCCCTGTCCTTGTGGGAAGGACAGTATTAGTGAAATGCTCAGAGAACTGAGGAGAGGTCCTTGTCCCAGCCTGGGGAGGCCTCTCCTCAGTGCTGTGTGGTTGAACTTTAAATAATAAAAACTGACAGGTGTGTTGCCTTCCTCCTCACAGATTCCTGGAGCCACCTGGTGCTCACTGGCATCTGCCCTTTCTTGGAAGCCGAATCTCAAGTTCTGCTTCTTGATATCTGGAGCCTCAGTTAAGAAGACTCAAAGACTGGAGTAACTTGATTGAAATCATTCTTTGAAGAGAAGGAGCTTCCGGGCACACATGTTGAGTTAGGCTTTGATGACTTGTGTTGGAAGGTTCAGGAAAACAGAAGTATCACTTATTCCCATGAAAAAAACTTTTTAAAATCCTCAGAGAGCATCCCAAACAGGAAATTTCTAAGTTCAGGACTGCCAAGGAGCAGACAGGTCAGGTCTAAAGAACCTGGTGAGCCTATCCAGGCATCTGTCGAGTGCAGCTCTTTATAGAGCACACTGTTAGGCACTTAGGGATGTGTAAGGGAGGGAGTAGGAGAGAATCTAAGTTCTCTCAACTCTGAAATTCTCAAGATGCCTAGGTCAACATCTTCCTTCTTAAATGAAACCCAGGCCCAGAAAAGGCAAGTGACTCTTCCAGTCACATGACTAGTCCTTGAGTGTAAGAGTACCATCAGGGTGCAATCAGTGCAAATGGATGAAGTACATTAAACTTCAAGATCAGGAGTATGGGCAAGATGGAGTCATTGGAGATTTCTGGGCTGGGTTATAATCTAGTCAAAACCATTTTCCCCCTTGATAACAGTAAATAGCATCTCTAGCTGGGTTATAGATGATAGATTTTAAGGAACGTTTACATGTTTGTGTGACAGATCTGAATGGGATCCCCACCACAGGAATTACCTTTTTGCTTCTCAAGGCTTCCCTTCGTAACTAACTCTCATTGGATGTGCAGGGGAAATCAGATGCTGAACCTGCAGGAGCTGAACCCCATCAATGTTCCCACAGGATGGGTTGCAGCCAGGAGAACCGGGTATCCCTTTTCCAGTGTAGGTCTCTATGCTAACCATGCAAACCCTCTGTCCCACATGAGCTGTTCCCTTGAAGTGCTCTCAAAATCTGCAATTAGCCTGGCCTCTCTCTTGTTATATTAAAGGACCACAAATGGTAGGTTTTTAAAGCTATGGATAGGAACAAACACATACTTTCTTCAGAAGTGGGCAGAGAACCTGCTTACCAGAAGCCCCAGGACAGGCATCCTGATTGGAACAGTGCAGGAGAAAATATCACATTCTAGAGAGCCTCAAAAATCCATTGATAGAATAATCCATAAATGGGATGGTATCAACTTATAAAGCTTCTTCACAGAAAAGGAAACAATTAAGAATGTAAATAGAGAGCCTACAGAATGGGATATTTTTGCCACCTGCACCTCACAGCATTAATCTCTAGTTTTTAAAAATTTTTTTAGTTGTTGACGGACCTTTATTTTATTCATTTACTTATATGTGGTGCTGAGGATCGAACCCAGTGCCTCATGCATGTGAGGCAAGTGCTCTCCCACTGAGCCACAACCCCAGCCCTCATTAATCTCTATTAGTCTCAAAAAACTTAACACCCCAAATAACAAATAACCCAATCAATAAATAGGCAAAAGAACAGACATTTCACAGAAGAAATATGATCAGTCAGCAAATATATGAAAAAATGTTCAACATCTCTACAATTAGAGAAATGCAAATTAAAACTACACTGAAATTCCATCTCACTCTAGTCAGAATGGAAATTATCAAGTATACAAGTAAAAATAAATGTTGGCGAGTATGTGAAAAGGTACACACATACATTGTTGGTGGGATTGCAAATTGGTGCAACTATTCTGGAAAGCAGTATGGAGATTCCTCAGAAAACTTGGAATGAAACCACCATTTGACCCAGCTATCCCACTCCTCAGTTTATACTCAAAGGACTTAAAATCAGCATACTACAGTGATGCTGCCACATCAATGTTTATAGCAGCTCAATTCACAAAAGCCAAACTACACAATAAACCTAGATGCCCTTCAACAGATGAATGGATAAATAAATTGTGGTATATATACACAATGGAATATTACTCAGCGTTCAAGAAGAATTAAATTATGGCATTTGTAGGTAAATGGACGGAACTGGAGAATATCATGCTAAGTGAAATAAGCCAAACCCCCCCCAAAAAAACCAAGCCAAATGTTCTCTTTGATATGTGGATGCTAATATACAATAGGGAGGGAGAGGGAAGAATACAAGTTCATTGGATTAAACAAAGGGGAAGAAAGGGAAGGGAGCAGGGATGGGAATAGGAAAGACAGTGGAATGAATCAGACGTAACTTTCTTATGTTCAACCAGTCATGTCCATACCATGTATAACCACAAGAATAGGAAGTTATACTCCATGTATGTTTAATATGTCAAAATACACTCTACTGTCATGTATATCTAAAAAGAATTTGTTTTTTTTTAAATATGTTTTTAGTTGTAGATGGACACAATATCTTTATTTTATTGCTTTTTATGTGGTGCTGAGGATCGAACCCAGGGCCTCACGCATGCGAGGCAAGCACTCTACCGCTGAGCTACAATCCCAGCCCCAAGAATTTGTTTTTAAAGATTAAAAAAATCCGTAGATAGGAAGCAGAGCTAACAAAGGAGACACACAGCATTTGGCTGCAACCCCTCTGATGCCCAATGAGCCCTGCTCTCACATGCTTACAGCACAGGGATGGTGATGTCAGGCAGGCCACACAGCACAGCAGCTGCCTCCACTGCTGAGCCAAGTCAGCAGTGACCCTGGAATGACATTTCTGTCTCCTCAGCATAGTGGCAGAGCCAAGGTAGTGGGCACATGGGGGACTGGGCACAGCTTAGGAGAGAAGAGCTCAGGTGTAAGTTGTATGACCTTTTACAACTTCGCCTTAGAAATAATGATGCCACTTCCACCACGGTCACAAGGCTGCCCTGATTCAAGGGCAGGGAAGGGATGTCAAAGGCACATAAGAAAAGGGCATGTTGAATGGGAGATGGTACCAAAGTCATTTTTGAAATATACAATCTTCTCCATTTGTAAATGCACTCAGTCTTCCAATGCAGAGCTGTTATGTGTAGGGCCTACAAGTATTTTCATCTAATAGCTCATTAATTTATTTCTTACAATAATAATGCAAGACAATTTATCATTAGCCCGTTTTGTATCTGAAACCAAGTTCCAAGTGTTTAGATAACTTACCCAAGGTCACACAGTTTTTAAGCACAGTGGTATAAAATCCAGATCTAAATCTGTTAATAAATTACTCAAACATGAAAGTTCATAGTCTTTTGAGAATACTGTGCTGCAAACCAAATGATCTTGGGTTCTAAAGGCAGTGTAAACAGGATTTAAAAAATGAAAAGTCAGTCTTTCATTGGAAACTGTTCCTTTGATGCCTAAATGTTGACAGTGTACATAACAACACTCAGCTAAGCCTCATAACTCATAAATGTTGTTTCTCTTGCTAATAAATGCAAAACACTTAGTAAATGCTCTCTCCAGATGGGATGAGAGGGATATGTGTAGGCTGCCCTGCTGGTCCCATACTCATCACACTTCCCATCTGAAATTTATAGCTTGATCAGTTTTGGCAGATATAACCACCAACATAAGCAAGACAGACAACATTTTATCACACCAAAAAGTTGTGCCTTGTCAGTCCCTCAATGACTGACCCTATGCAACCATTTATCTGCCTTTATATACCTACAAGTTAGTTTTGCCTTCTAATTTCATATAAATAAAATCATACAATGAATATTGTTTTGGGTCTGGCTTTCTGAAACTCAGCATAATATATTCGATATGCAACCAAGTTTTTATGCATATTTCCAATTCACTGCTTTTTATTGCTGATAGTATTCCATTGTACAAATGTATTAAAATTTGTTTATCTAGGCATCTGCTTATGGACATTTGGGGGTTTTCCTGAATTGAGATATTGTGAACAATACGATAATGTACAAATTTTTTCTGAACATAGGTTTTCATTGCTGTTTGTGGAAACACTGCCTCTTATGATAAGCATATTCTTAACTTTATAAGAAACTGTCAAACTGAATTCTAAATGTCAATAGCCACCAGCCATATATGATGTATTAATTTGTTTTAACTTTAACCATTACAGTGGGTATCTCATTATAGTTTTAAACTGTATTTCCTTAATAATTGAGTATCTTTTCATGTGCCTTTGGCTATTTATACATCTTCTGTAAAGTGTCTGTCCAAATCTTGTCTATTTTGAAAGTTAATTTCTCATTATTGAGTTGTATGAGTTTTTAAATATACTCTAGACTCAAATATTTTATCAGCTATTTTATCCTAGAATGTAGTTCAAAATCTCATTGTCTTATGTTTTTCTTAGCAATGTCTTTAATGAAGCCAAATGTATCAATATTTTCTTTTGTTTCAAATGTTTTGTGTCCTAAGACATCTTTGCCTGTCCTCAGGTTAAAGATTTCCTATGACTTCTATAAGTTTTATTGTTTTAATTCTGATCTTGCAGCATGCTGCTTATTTCAAGGTTTTATTTTGATTTTTGTCTACTGTGAAGGGTTGGGGTTCCTTTTTTGAACATGAATATGGGGTTTTGTAGCACCATGTGTAGAAAAATACCTTCCCCCTGAAATACCATCTTAGCTCCTTTTATCTCTAGGAGAATCCCTCAAATTTCCCCTTAGTAGCCTGGCAACACCAAGTGGTCTCTATTTCTATAATGGTTGTTTTGAGAATTTCATGAATGGAATCATAAAATGCAAACCCTGTCATATTGGCTCCCTCATTGTGTAGGTCTAAGTGATATTATTTTCCTTACATCTGAGTAACTTGCATTTCAAGTCTGCTAGCAAAGAATTCTGTCAATCCTCATATGAAATCTAAAACAAATTGATCTCATAGAAGTTGAGAACAGAATGATGGTTATCAGAGGCCAGAGAGAAGAGAGAAAGAGATGAGGACAGGTTGATCCCCAGGTACCAAGTTAGTTAGAGAGCAAGAAGGTGACTACAATGACAATAATGGACTATATATTTCAAAAAAAATCAGGAGAAATCATTTTTAAAGCTTTCACCATGATAAATATTGAGATATGTGTAACCTGACTTAAACATTACAGTGTATGTATGTGTTGAAGCAACACATGCTAGCCCATTAATATGCATATTTTTATGTATCAGTTAAATGAAATTAAAATAAAATTTGGTCAGCTTTTGCTTATCTGAAAAAAAAAACTTGATTTAAGCCAGGAGGTTATCTTCAAATGTTTTTGAAGGACTTTGATGGATATAGAGTTTCATGTTGATAGTTCATTTTATTGCTTTTGTTTCAGCACTTTAAAGATACCATGCTCTTCTGGCTTAAAATGTTTCTAACATGTATGGGAGTATTATCATTTATTCCTCTGTATGTAATATGTCCCTATCTGTACAATTTTTTTCCTGTCCTCAAACATTTCTCTATCAATTGTTTTCAGTATTTCGAGCATGAACCCCTTGGTGTGATTTTTTGTATGTGTGTGTTTATTCTTCCAGGGACTATTGAGATGCTTAGATCTGTGAGTTTATCATTTTCACAAAATTTAGAAGTTTTTTTAGCCTTTTCCTATGCCCTACTCTACTTTTGCAACTCCAGTTACATACATATTTATAATATCTGTCTTTTAAGGACCTTATCTGTTAATCCTGTTTTATGTCATTTTGGGTTTGTTTCTATTAACTAATTTTTCTCCTAGTTATGGATCACATTGTTCTGCTTTTATGAATGCCTAGTCACTTGGGGCCACATGCTGGACATTCAGCTTCTGTTATTGAATGTTGGATTTTGTAGCCCTCTGATGAGCAGACTGTGTCCATAAGGCAATTTACTTGCATATCAGCTTGATCCTTTTAAAGCTTTATGAAATTTTTAGTAAGTAGACTAAGGGCTTATTAGTCCTGTTACTAAGCTGTAACTTTAGTGGAATTGCTTCAAATGCCCTCAGTAAGGATCCTCCACTCTGGTCAGAACTCAAACTTCTACAAGTCTCATCTGGCCTCAAGGAATATCCAACTTACATTACCTGGTCATTCTTGGTCTGCATTTTTGCCTACATGTGGTACTTAGTTGTAGATGTAATAGGACCTCTCTGAAGGTCAGGGGCATTTTCTGTGTAGCACAACCTCAGCCTCTCTTAATTCAAACTTCTGTCTTCTCAATGCAGTGATACCCCTGTGCTCTACTTGGATCTGTGTTGTGATGCATAAATTGCCTCCAAATACTTTGCTGTTTCCCTTCTCTGGTGGGAGGTGGGGTCATAGAACGGCACTGTTTGTGGTCCAATATCTGAAGAGTTCTTCCAGAGATTTTTGTCTGGTTTCTTAGTATTTACAATAGGAGGGAAATTTCATTTGCAGTCACTCATATTTGAAAGTGGCAGTCACTAGAGCTACCCTGTGTTAATGCCATGAAAAGGTCTAAGAGTTGTTCCTTTTTCCCCCACTTCACCATTCATACTGTATGTCTGGTATGCAATATCTAAAACTTGATTTAAGCCAGAAGGTTCTCTCTAAACCCCAAACTCTTTAGCCATTATCAAAAAGACAAAGATAACAAATGCTGGAGAATGTGGAGAAACAGGAAACCTTACACACATTGGTGGGATGTAAATTAGTATAGTCATTATGGAAAACAATGAAGGTTCTTTAAAAAATTAAAAATAGAACTACTATATAATCCATCGATCCTTCTACTGGGTTTATATCCAGAGGAAAATGAAATCAATATGTTGAAGAGACGTGTACTCCCACGTTCACTGCAGCACTAGTCACAATAGCTAAAATACAGAATAAACCTAAATGTCCATCAGTGAATGAATAGATAAAGAAAATGTATTTACACATAATGGAATACAATAGTACTCAGTGTTAAAAATACAGGAAATTCTGTCATTTCTGACATCATGAATGAAATTGGAGGACATAAGAAATAAGCCAGAAACCAACAAATATTGCATGATCTCTCTTGTATGTGAAATCTAAGAATGCTGATCTCATGAAGTAGAGAGTAAAATAGTGGTTACCAGAGCCTGGAGAATGGATAGGGTACAGGATGGGACAGGAAGTCAAAAGAAATTCAAGAGATCTGTAATGTAGCAGGGTAACTATAGCTAATGACAACATAATGCATTCTTGAAAAATACAAAGTGGATGACATCACCATGAAAATGACAACTGTGTGAGGTAATGCATTTGTTAATTAGCTACAGTTAACCATTTCACATTATTTATCTACCTCAAAACATATTATACATGATAAACATACACAAGGCTATTTTTCAAATTAAAAAATAAAATTTAAAATTTTTCAACTGACTGAAAATGTGCAGAACACATATGGAGAAAATCAAACTTTTGCCATAGGAAGTCTTTTTAAATTCTTGAGTAAATGGAGAAATAATTATTAGTCAATATTAAAACATCTGTTCTTCTTAAATTGCTAGATGTATTAAAACTGATTCCAAGAAAACTCCCATGAGTTTGTAGGGCACTTAAACTAATTTTAAAAATAAACACATGGGGGCTGGGATTGTAGCTCAGCGGTAGAGCGCTTGCCTCGCATGCGTGAGGCCCTGGGTTCGATCCTCAGCACCACATACAAAGCAATAAAATAAAGACATTATGTCCATCTACAGCTAAAAAATAAATAAATAAATAAATAAACACATGGATAACATTATATAAATAATTAAGACAAGTTTTAAAAGAAGAGTAAAGAGGATAACTGACTTACTGGTTAAAATAAATTAAATATCTATGTTAACTAAAATATTAGGTGTGGCTGCAGTGGTACAAAAACAGATTGGTATATCAGATTAAAGAACCCTGGAAACACCTTTGATATCTCAAACTTAACAGATCTAAATCTGAACCCTTCATGAATCCCTAACTCCAATCCTAAAGCTATTCTTCTCTCTTCTTTTCAGTTGACAGACATGATTGGAATTTGGTTGTTTAAAATGCGAAAAAATATCCATTTTCTTAGGATTCAATTCCTTTCTCTGCCATAATGAGGATGGATTATGACACATTCCTTGGAATTTTACTAGAATGACCAGGGGTAATTGAGTCTAAGGGGAAAACTGAAATCTCTTTGATTATCTTCTCCTCAAAATTACTGAGGGCTCCCTGAGGCTCTCACATTTCTGAGACCTTTGATTTTATTCCTTCTCTTGAAAGACACAAAAAGGGGCGGTACTTAATGTTGACAAACTGCAGAAGGAAACTGGGGCCATCCCTATTCTTTGAAGGTACACTAAAGCAATGAGGAACATAGAGTGCCCAGCTCTGTGTGGGACAGTGAAGGACATCTGGTCTTCTCGTGTGGAGTCCCTTAGCACCCTTAGCGTAATGCCCTCTAAGTGCACAGCCAAATGCAGCATAATTTGCTCTACCTTCAGTGGGTCAGAGTAAAAATCAACTCAAGATGAATTAAGTGCATCAGCTTGCTGTCTCCACCATGACTTCTCCAGCATTTAACCCTAGTTCTCAGCCTGAGAGATGATGAGCTCACGGTAATTCCCTTTTTTTGAGAGAGATCTAAGGATGCAGCTTCTCCTCAGAATTGAAAAAGCAAAATAGACACACACACACACAAAGTCTGATTTCTACCATTCACCCATAAGGATAAATGACTTGTTTCCAAAAAGCACTATATGTTTTGGAGGCACAAAACTACATTCTAGAAATTTAGCTCTGTTATGCCTAATTAGACCTGTAATTATGTGGCTATTTATATGCAGAAGAAGAAAAGGGGGGCAAGGGCAGAGAGGCTGGAAGATGGGTAGCAGAAGTCCAAAGCCGGACACTGAGTGCAATCTCACAGGTATGCCACAGGTGTGCAGATCAGCCAGGCTTCTCCAAGTCCCAGCTCCCATGGAGGAAGATGGATGAAGTTGCGACCTCTGGAATCTGGCAGGTCACTGAAGCCTTTAGATGGCAGGGCAGAAGATGCATTTCTTTCAACTTGAAGTCATAAAATGCACCACTTTCCATACCTGCATCAAGGCCTGTGGACTTCTACAGCAACAGCACTGAGACTGATGGGACCCATCACCACCCAAAACTTCCTCCTTTATCTGCTCCCATTTTATCACCAAACCATCCTGTACAATTTATTCAATCTATTTATTCCAGAATGAAACAACTATGTGTATATCACCATATACCTTCTGAAGAAGATATAAAAGATATCTACAGGCTAAACTCAAAGGTCCTTTACCACTGGGAATGGATACTGATTTAATTTTCTGTTGTCTCCACCAGACCATTAGCTCTAGATGGCATGAATCTTGCCTTTCTTGCTCATTATTGTATTTTCAGTAAAAGAAGGCCTGCCACATAAGTAAAAATAAACAATCTCTTTCCTCCTGTTGTTACCAAGGTATACCAAACATACAAGAAACTAATTAAATTCATAAATAATAAAGGCACTTAGTTCTCTTCCTGAATTCTAACTCAGTGTATGAATTCAATATTTTCCTCATCCATTTGTATCTTTAGAATTTACTAGGTTTACAGCTGGAGGAAGACCTTTAGATATTGTGCTAAAAAGAGGTATCAAATTACACAATTACAAATGGGTCAATTCTCCAGGAAGACATAACAGCATGTGTGTACCTAATCACAGAGTGTTAAAGTACATGAAAGAAAAAACTGATAGAACTGCAAGGAGAAATAGATGTATCAATCCACTATTATAGCTGGAGACTTTAACACCCCTCTGTCAAAAAATGGAAAGATCCAGGAGGCCACCAGGATTAATGGACATGTATAGACGATTTCATGCTACACCAGCAGAATACAAATTCTTCTCAGACTCACAGGGAACATTCATCAAAACAGATCACAGTCAGGACCACAAAAGACACTTTAACACATTTAAAAGAATAGAAATCATACAATGTCTGCTCTCAGACAAAAATGGAATTAAAATATAAATAAAAAAGATAGCTAGAAAATTCCAAAATGCTTGGCCATTAAACAATACAATTCTAAATAACATAAGGGTCAAGGAAGAAATTTCCAGAGAAATTTTAAGATACATTGAATTAAATGAAAATGGAAATAGTTTATTAAAATTGATGGAATGCAACAAAAACAATGCCTGAGAAATTTAAAGCATACAAATACTGGATGTGGTGGCATTTGCCTGTAATTTCAGCTACTCAGGAGGTTGAGGGAAGAGGATCAATTTGAGGCCGGCATGGGAAACTTATCAAGACCCTGGGTCAACATAATAAATAGGAAGGGCTGGTGGGGTGTAACTCCGGGATAGAGCTTTTGCCCAGCATGTGCAAGGCCTTGAGTTCCATTCCTAGTACTGGAAGGGAAGAAGAGGGTAGGAGAGGAAAGGACAGGCCATACACAGGAATACAAAAGAATGAAATCCTGTCATTTGTAGCAGCATGGATGACACTGGATATTATTATTTTAAGTAAAATAAACCAGACACAGAAAGGCGAATACTACCTGATCTCACTCATATGTGGAGCCCAGAAGAGTTGATTTCATAGAAGTAAGTATAACAGTGGTCACCAGAGGCTTGGATGGGTTGGGGAGAGAAGAAATAGAAGAAAGTTGGACAATAGGTTACATAGGAGAAATAAGTTCTACTGTTTAATAGCACAGTAGAGTGACTATCATTTGCAACAATTTATTATAGATAGAACAAAGAACTAGAAGAAATGAGTTCAGAGCTTTCCAGAACAAAGAAATGATAAATGTTTAAGAAGATAAAAATGCTAAATACCATTATTTGATCATTTCACATTGTATACATTGAATTATCACACTGCACCCCATACACATGTATAATTTTAAAATATTTTAAAACTTAGAGCAGGTATCAATGAAATTAAAAATCTACAGAGAATTCACAAGACCAAAAGCTGGTTGTTTGAACACTTCAGTAAAATTGATAAATCTCCTACCAAACTAAGAACAAGACAAAGGATACAAATTAATACCAAAAATGAAAGAGAAGACATATCTACAGATTACATGAGCATTAAAAGGATAATAAAGGAATACTCTGAGCACCTGGATAAATGGACCAATTCCTTGAAAGACAATATACCAAAACTCACCCAAGAACTACTTGGTTGGGAAGCTGAGGCAGGAGGACCACAAGTTTAATACTAGCTTGGGCAACTTAGCAAGACCTTGTCTCAAAATAAGAAAAAAATTTTAAAAAATAAGATTGGGGAGGTAGTGCAGTGGTAGAGTGCCCCTGGATACTGATGAGTAAATATTATATTTTTTAAAGAAACTGGACAAATATTAAGCTGGAGAAACAATAAACAATCTTCTGAAATAGAAAGCACTAGGCCCATATGTAATCACTGGTGAATTCCAAGTGTTTAAGGAATTAAGAAGTCATACCAGTTCACTGCAATCCCTTTCAGAATATAGAAGGAATATTTCTTAACAGTCTACAAGGCCAGTATTATGCTGATATCAAAACCAGAAAAAAACATTACAGAAAAGAAAAACTCACACCAATATTTCTCAGAAATATATATGAAAATTTCCTAAACATCTAGCAAATTGAATTTAACAATGTGTAAAAATAATTATAAACCAAGAGATTTATTCCAGGTATTCAAGGTTGGCTCAGCATTTGAAACCCAACTAATTCTAATCCATCGCATCAACAGACCAAAGAAAAATCACATTCTTATTTCAACAGATGCAGAAAAAGCACATGACACCCCACTTCATGATAAAACCTCAGAAAACCAGGAATAAAGAATTTCTATAACTTGATAACACAATACTTACATAAAAAACCTATAGCTAACCTTACTTAATGGTGAGAAAGACAAAGCTTTCTCACCAAGATCAAGAGCAAGGCAAGAATGTCTCCTCTCACCACTGCTTTGCAACATATCAGAAGTCCTTAATTCAATAAGGTAAGAAAAGAAAGTGTAAAGATTGGGAAGGAAGAGCTATAATTCCAGTTTGTAATCCCAGCAATTCAGGAGGCTGAGGTAGGAGGATTGTGAGTTCAAAGCTATCCTCAGAAGATTATAGAGGCACTTAGCAAATTGGTGAGACCCTGTCTTTAAATAAAATATCAAAAAGAGCTAAGGATGTTGCTCAGTGGTTAAGCACCCCTGGAATCAATCCCCACTACCAAAAAAAAAAAAAAAATTGGGAAGGAAGAAATAAAACTCCTTTTTGTAGATACCATGCTTGTTTATGTAGAAATCTGTAGGAATCAATAACAAAAACTTTCTGAAAATAGGTATTTATAGCAGGACCACAGAATACAAGGTTAATACACAGATATCAAATGCTTCCCTATGTGTCAGAAATGAAAACGTATAACTTGGAATTAAAAACAATATCTTTTATGTTAGTTCCTCCAAATGAAATACTTAGGCATACTTATAACAAAATATTTACAAGACCTATAGGAGGACTACTACTACAAAACTCTAGAAGAAGAGCTAAATAAATGGAGAGATGTTCATATTCATGGATGGGAAGACAACACAAATATTGCTCGATTTATAATGGTTCAATTTATGATACAAAAGCATACTCATACATTTTTCCATTCTCAGTATAGCATTCACTAAACTACATGAGATATTAAACACTATGATGAAAAAGACTTTATGTCAAATGATTTTAACCAAATATAGTCAATTAAGTATTCTGAATATGTTTAAGGTAGGCTAAGCTGTGATGTTTGGTTGATTAGGTCTATTAAATGCATGTTTGACTTATGATACTTTCAACATAGGGTGGGTTTATCAAGATGTAACCCCATCAAAAGCATCTATATTGTCAAGATGTCAGTCTATAGATTCAATGCCATTCCAATCAAAATTCTTATCATTTTTTCCAGTTAGTTTGTGGGTATCAACAATACCCAGATAATTAGAAGATTAACACTACCCAACTTCAAAACTCAGTATGAAACTACAGGAATCAGTATTGGTAAAAGAATACATGGATAGATCATTGCAACAGAATATAGAACCCAGAAATAGACCAACATAAATATATGCAACTGATCTTTGAAAAAAGAGCAAAGGCAATACCATGGGGAAAGATTATCTTTTCAACAAATGGTACTGGATTAACTGGATAGCCACCTGGAAAAAAAAATGAATTGAGTCAGAACTTACACACTTCAAAAAATTAACTCAATGTATTCCAGAATGAAATGTAAAAACAAAACCATACAATTCCCAGAACATAGGAGACAAATCTAGATGATCTTGGTTTAGTTGCAACACCAAAAGCACATTCCTGAAAAATAATTGATAAGCTGAATTTCAGTAAAATGTTCTGCTCTTCAAAAGATACTGTCAAAAAAATGAGAATACAAGTGTTATAGTTTGGATGTGAGGTGTCCAAAACTCATGTGTGAGACAATACAAGAAGGTTTAGAGGAGAAATGAATGGGTTATGAAAGCCTTAGCCTAATCAGTGAAGGCTAAGCTGTAATGTTTGGTATTTTAGTCACCTGATGGAACCGATTGGCAATTGAAGGCAGGTGGGATGTGCCTGGAGGAAGTGCAGGTATGCTTTGGGCTATATATATATATATATTTATAATTTATTTAAATGCATTTCAAGTCATAGTACATATATAGAGCTCAATTTTTCCATTTCTCTGGTTACAAATCAGATAGTGTCACACCATTTGTGTCTTCATACATGCACCAAGGATAGTAATGACGATCTCGATAAACCATCTTTACTATACCCAATCCCCTTTCCCTCCCCCCACCTCCCCTCTGCCGCATCCAGATTTGTATCTAGCAAGTGGAGTCTCCCTCTCTCTCTGCTTTCTGATCATCATGTGAGCTATTTCCCTTGGCCACACTCTTCCACCATGATTCAGCCTCACCTTGAGCCCTAAGGAATGGAGCTTGATATCTATGGATTGAGACCTCTGAAACTGTGAGCCCCCAAATAAAACTCTCTTCCTATAAAATTGTGCTGGTTGAATCTTTTAGTCATAGTGGCAAAAAAAATTAAAACAACAAGATACAGATTGGGAGAGAACATTTTCAAAAAATACAGCAGACAAGAGATTGTTATGCAAAATACACAAGAACCCTTAACATTGAACAAAAGAACACAAATAACCCAATTTTGAACAAAAGAACACAAATAACCCAATTTTAAAAATGGGCCAGATGCATGCCTGGAATCTCAGTGGCTCAGGAAGCTGAGGCAGGAGGATATCAAGTTCAAAGCCAGCCTCGGCAATTTAGTGAGATCCTAAGCAACTCAATGAAATAAAATATAAAAAGGGCTAGGAGCCGGGTGTGGTGGCACACGCCTGTAATCCCAGCACTTTGGGAGGCTGAGACAGGAGAATCGCGAGTTCAAAGCCAGCCTCAGCAACAGCGAGGCACTAAACAACTCAGTGAAACCCTGTCTCTACATAAAACACAAAATGGGGCTAGGGATGTGGCTCAGTGGTCAAGTACCAAAAAAAGAGGAAAAAGAAAAAAAGGCTAGGGATGTGGCTCAGTAGTTAAGTGTCCCTGAGTTCAATCCCTGGTATCAAAAAACAAAAAAAGCCAAGATTATCATGGACACCTTAGAAAAGGGTATAAACAGATGGCAAATAAATAAGCATATGGAAAAATATTCCACATCATTTATCATTAGGGATATGGTAAGTAAAGCAATTGTGAGATAACACTATACATCTATTTGAATGGTCAAAATCTAGAACTGACCACACCAAATGCTGATGAGGATGTTGAGTAACAAATTCTCATTCTTTGTTAGTAGGAATGCAAAATGCAATAGCCACTTTGGAGAACAATTTGGTGGTTTTCCAAAAAATTGAACATATTCTTACCATGTAACCCAGTAATCACATTTCTTGGTATTGAATACCCATGAATTAAAAACCTATGCTCGCATAAAAACTTGCACATAGATGTTTATAGTAGCTTTATATATAATTGCTAAGACTTTGAAGAACTAGGATGTCCTTCAATAGGTGAATGGACAACTGTGGTATATTTGGATAACAGAACATTGTATGGCACTAAAAATAAATGAGCTATCAAGCCAAAGAAGTTCATAGTAGACATTAGATGTATATTATGTGAATGAAGTCAAAATGTAAAGGCTACTCACTATAGGATTATAACTATATGACATTTTGGAAAAGGCAAAACTAGAGAGACATAAAAAGATCATTGGCTAACAAATGTGCCGCCCTGGTGGGATGTTGGTAGTGAGGGAGGTCATATATATGTGAAGTAGGAGACACATGGAAAATCTCTGTACCTCCCACTTGATTTTGTTGTTAACCTAAAACCACTCTAAAAAAAAACAATAAAGTCTATTAAGAAGTTTTGTTGAAAATTTTATAAAGAGATGACTAAAGGAGGTGGTTTTCATTGACATATGTATTCATGGGTACACAGACCAAACAGGTAATCACACTTACAAAATGGTGTCTGGGCAAAGCTCATCCTCATCTGAGTAGGAGAGAAAGAAATTAAAATATTACTGAGGGAAGACAATCACAGGATAGCTTCACAAACAGATCAGCACTATAAAAAAAAAACATAATCAGTTCCTCAGACAAATAGAAAAGAGGAGTGGGTGAAAATATGGATCTATGTAAAGGACTGGAGAGCACCAGAAATGGCTGCCCCTCTGCCTGACCTTTCTACTTTTGTGCTGACTCCTTCCCCACTCAGCTCACAGGACCACTACTTTTCCCCAACCCCTGACTGAAATCTACCTGCCTCCAAAAGCACTGATTACCTGACATGGAATTCTCCAATCATGGTTGTTTGCTCATTTATCTGACTCCTCTAGGAATTTAAGCCCCCGAGAACAGAGAACTTGGGAGGACTGTGCACTGATAATTGGCATATAATTGAGAGGACAAGACCGACGCCATTTTGTGACTCTGAGCCTTTGTCCTCAACCCAGCAGCCCCCGCTCAGATCCTGAAAAATTGTGACACGCTTAATGGCACACTACTCTGGCACACTGCCAATGAGTCGTTTCGCAATCTGGGCCAACCAATCAGGAAATTAAGCATTGGGCCCACCATAGCCAAACCTATCAGCCTAAAGGCCAACTGACCTCATACTGACCACACTCACCCTTACCCAATCCTGTAACGACAAGACCACTGTCCCCCTGCGCACACTTTCCCTTAACCAATCATGTAATACCAAGGCATGTACTCCCCTGCTTGCGATTGTAATCCATGAAAATCCCTGCTCCCCTAGACTCGGGGCCACGCCTCCCTACCGGGGGCATCTGCAAAGGTATGCAGACACTGCTCGAGCTTGAATTAAAGACCCTTTTGTGATTACTGTTGACTCCTGGTGGTTTCTGGCGGTCTCGTGAGTGTGGGCATTACATAATCAGTGACCCACAAATGTTTATTGAGTAGTTCAGTGTTCTGAATTAAGGCATAGAAGTGGTGATAAGACAAAAAACCAAGGCAAACCCAGTTAAGACTCATGATAGGCCATCAAGGGGTGGTAGAATTCACTTCTGTGTTATATAGACTTTAGCCATTTGTTTCTTTTTGCCCTATCCAAGTGCAACTGTATTACGATTTACTTCATATTACCATTTAAATTGATTTATACATTTTTACATAAATTTTAAAAAATACAGTAGGACTAGTATTGTGATGGAGGCATGAATGAGGAGATGCTGGTGAGCGAGGGTGGTGATTGCCCCTGAGGGACAGGAAGGCTTTGCTACTGTTTGCATGACTAGGTGACTGGAAGAAGGAATGAGATGTTATTCAAGCAGCTCTGAGGCATTTCCTAAGGCAGAAAAAGTGGGGAAGGCTTTCCTTTAGAGGGCAGTGCATATGCGAAAGCAATGAAGCTAGTTTGCAAATGAGTTTCAGGCTTTGAGGATAGACTGACTGTGGGACAGGATGTAAGGAGTTTATGGTTGGAAGACACTCTTGGTCACAGTAATGATCTATTGGTGCTGAGTGATGCCTCCTGAAAGAACACGGGAAAAGTGTAGCTTCAGATACTTAATTGAGAAACTGCCTTTCAGAGGCTGAGTTAACTGTCTAGGCCAAGAAAGTGAACTTTGGCACCTAACTGCCCTTGGAAGAGTAAATTTCACTCACAGTAGGCCAGTGACTGACCTCTTTCCCTCTGCCTGGTGTCTCATCCAGAAGGGGTCAAAGATACTTACCATGAAGCCTCTGGCCAGGAACTATAGTACAAACTGGCACGAATGCCTGGCAGAGAGCAAGGAAATTTGAGAACAAGCCTCTAACAAATCTTTCCAGCAGTTGGGTAGGAGGGAGACTACTGCCCTGAGGAAAGTATGGTGCCAGGCCAGGCCTGGGAAGTGAGGACAGGGATGGAGCCTGGACAGTAGCAGCCTGGCTGCTGCTACTCTTCTCCCTCCAAAGTCTATGAGGAGTGATCCTGAAGTTGAGGAAAGATCATCCCAGGATCTGAAGTCAGGTCTGGTTTTAAGCTCCTTGGCTAGTGTGTCCTTGGGCAAGGACAATCTCAAGAAACTTTGGATTTTTCATCTATAAAACAGAACTGGAAAGAATATCTCTGCCTGCCTTGAGATTCTTGCTGGCTCAGGTGGTAGATGTGGGAGTGCTTTGTAAACCCTCAGCTATACCACAAGTGCAAGCACGAGGAGAAGGGTGGGGTCCTTTGAAGGAACAAAGTTCTTTGGAGGAGGAGGCTGCCTTTGCTATATATAGCACAATTTTGGACTTGATGCCCTCGGAGGAAACAATGGCTAAGGTGGGGCCTAATCCTCACCTGCCATTTGTTTTTGTTTTTTTCAGTTTTATTTATTTATTTATTTTTTATAGCAAAGTTATATGAACTCTTTTTATTTTTCTCAAAAGTTGCATTTTAATATATGTTATCAAACATAACAGAAAAAAACAAATTTTCAGAAGCTGTACACACTGTTCACTGAAAACATTTGAGGCAAATAGAAAAAAATTGTTACAATCATAATTTTTCTAGCTTTGCACAAAATTATAAGCAGATTACATTCTTCACATTAAACACCTTTATATGCACTTTCAATGAACAGTGTATATATATATATATATTTTTATATATATATATATTTTTTAATCAACCATCTTTACTATTCCCATTCCCCTTTCCTGCCCCCCGCCTCCCCCATGTCGCATCCAGTGTTTCTCTATTTCTCTTATGTTTCCCATTCCCACCTCCCTTATTCATCAGCATCCACTAATCAGAGAGACCATTCGGCATTTGGTTTTTGGGATTGGCTTACTTCACTTAGCATAATGCTTTCCAGTTCCATCCATTTGCCTGCAAATGCCATAATTTTATTCTCTTTTATTGCTGAATAATATTCCATTGTG